>JAJOOO010006076.1:0-21994 GCA_029582685.1 Solanum piurae
TTTTCTGAAAAACTATTTTTTATAAAAATAAAGCAACTTTTTATCCGTTAAACAAACTTTTATTCCTTCTCAATAATAATTAACGTTACACAATTTTCCACTCTATTAGTCTTCTTTCTCCCTTCATTTACTTAATTGCATTAATTAGCCACTTTATTTTTCTCACTTTGAATTTTCATTTTAATACTTTATTCTTCTCACTTTGAATTTTCATTTTGATAGTTTAATTAAGTGGACGTGACTTTACTCTATCTCTCAAGCATCAAATTCAACCTGTCACAATTTATGTATAATTCAACAAAATAGATAAAAAAACAAAAATAGTACAATAATGGAGAAAAAAAATTAAAGCTAGACTGGATCCTAATTGTGGTACATTTTCTTGTAAGGTTCTCATATACAGTGAAAAACTCTCTCCGCTTTTACTCCAAGGACATAAACAATTAATCGAATCTCGTTAAATCTTGCTATTATTTCAATTTATTTATTTGCTTGGATTATTTGATTTTGTGCTAGTTAATTAATATTATAATATACGATCTTTTGCAACCGAAACATTAGCTCAAGAAATATCACCACTTGCACAACCTAGTAGCCACATATAGCTTAGAATGGTCAGTCGGATACCCTTCGTCAAAAAATTATATTATGTATATAAAAAATTAGACGAAATAAATCAAACTTATAATCCATGTTAAACTCTACATGCATGCATGAACAGTTCCCCATCAAAAGAAAACAAACAAACAAAGAGAGTTAATTGAAGTCAAGAAAGACGACTATGAATTAATAATGAATAGTGGAAATGTAATTGTTTCTGACGTCCTTGCACGAGTTTGGACTTGGAAATTTCAAATGAAAAGTACAACACACAAATGTATATATATCCTTCCACTTTTGACTCTTGTTTTTGGTGTTTTTTCATTAAGTGAAATTATTATTTACTTTGGGATGGCAAACGGGGTGGGCGGTTGTGGGTGTATAAATTCGCGACGACTTCAACCTGCCCCGAAAAAAATTCAATTTCCAACCCGACCCGCTTAGATCACCCCTCTCTGCCCCACACAGGAGCAATATGTGTATTCTTCTGTCACAATTCAGACTGTCGTGAGTGGCACACACACCAAATCACCTGGTAGGAGAATCGATAACTAACCATAACTAAACCCAAAACATCTTTTATAAACCAAGTTCATCATAATAAATAGAAAACACAGTTTAGACAACCAATTAAAGAATTGAGTCCCCATAAACTCAATCCAATAGTTAAAACAATTATGCGGAAATAAACCCCTAGGAAATGAAAGTCGTGGTACCAAAACTCTAATTTATAAACTAAAGGGGATGCAACTCTGACGTTCAAAAACAATGAAAAAATTCTAACAATGTCTTAGTCCAGAAAGATGTACAAGAAAAAACAGAGGAATCTACGACAACCTGGAAGAATAGCTCATCCTTGAATTTGAAGTCAGACGTCCCTTAACTGAGATTTTGGATCAGCCGCTGGAAGATGTCATATACTCAATAAGGAAGAACAAGTGCATTATCAGTACACAAACCACAATGTACATATAGGATCACATGGTCAGTCCAAGATATGAATATAAACAACTTACTACAATACATGAGTAACACAGAACAACACATAAATTAACAATTATCAATGCATACCGACTCCCAGTCATATGTCATGAAACAACAGATATCTGGATGCATGTCTCACATGATCACAAATGCAATGTCAGTCGTCCTCTCATGGAACCATAAACACAAACATGGTCTTCTTATGGAACCCAAATCAAACTGTTAGTGTACTGGCGTGGTACCCGAGCCATCCATAGTTAGTGTACCGGAGTGGTACTCGAGTCAATCACTTATGGATATCTTCACTTTGTACCAAACGTGGTACTTGAGCCAACTGTTAGTATATATCATGAATGATATCCAAGCCAACCATTGGGGATATCATATACCAAGCGTGGTACCCGAGCCAACCAACAAACACATACAATCATGCACAATAACAAACAACATGAACAATAACACTTGAAATCACAAGTCACATAACCATTTTATGTATGAGATTATCAACATGATGTCGTTTCATATGCCACTCTATGTTTTCCCTAACATGCATTGCACAATGATACTATAAAGCGGTAGACATGCATACATACGTAAATAAAAAAACATACAACCATCACCTATCATGAATCAAGCCTCTTAAAAACTCTTAAGAATCAGAGTTTTCCCTTTTTGAAGTGTCTTGGCTTGTTCTTGGTCTAAAATAATAAATACAAGCAATGAATAATCACAAAGGTCTAATTGTACCTGGATTAGACTCAAATCCTAACCCTGGGCAAACTAATGATCATCATCCCCTACTTAGGGCTTTTTCCACCATAAAATCATTCAAAACCCTCCCCTAGGAGGAATAACTTAGAATCTAAGGCACAAAAATTAATGTACAAGGTTGGAGAATAATAATCTTATCTTTACCGATAAATTCCATGGGAAATTGAGTGCAAATAGCTCTATATCGCCCTCCCAGGTTCAAGAACAAAAGTGCAGAAAATAGAAGGTTTTGGGGCTGTTTATGCATAAAATCATGTTTATTCACTTCGCTATAATGAAAGTTACTGTGAAATAACGGTCTGCACACCCTGCTATAGCGGATTATGCAAATTTCAGACACTCAAAAATCTCATTTTTCACCACATACCTCTTTCCCTTGATGTCCGAAACTATCTCTTTCACTGAATTCAATTTCGGAAGTTCTACTCACCCGAATTGATATCGTGAATCCCTATGGGTTCCTTAATGTCTTGGATACAAGAAAATAACAACCAAGCCCATATAGTTCACCCCACCCATTCCTAGGTGGCCTAGAATGCGCCTAGCCCAAATTCCGTCGGAGGCTAACCTTGCCTAAAAAAATTAAGTTACTATCCAAAAAGGTTTTTGGCCCAAATTTTTTCACTACTAACCTACTCAAAACGACAGATGCAGGTCATTATATACATCTTCTCATAATTCTTCTTGAAAACATAATATTTGCACGAAAGATCTCTAATCTGCTAACTTGCCTTCCCAAAATGGTTGTCATGTTTTCTTTTAGAATGGTAATATTAGACTAAAATTTATAAATGAATTTTTTCTTACATTAATAGCTAAAAATATTACAGTTTTTACCACTCTTTCTTATAGTTATTATTGATGAATAGGTAATTCGAATAGTAAAAGTGGTCTATGTTTGATTGAACATTGACAGTTGGTAAAATCATTACTCAAGAAACTAAAAGTACAATTAAAAACAATTGGAACAGATGAAGTGATATTAAGAAATCCTAATGACAACATGATGGCACTAATTTCAACTTTTAATTTTAGTTTGAGATTTCAATTTGCAACCCGCAAATCTGCCCCGCCCCGCCAGATTTTATTTTCAAGAGAATTGAACCCGCCCGCCTCGCCTCCTCGCCCCGCCCCAACATAAACTCAAATCCTCCTGACCCCGAAAAAATTATAACCCAACCCGCATCCGCCCCATTACACCGCATTGTCATCCCTATATTTACTCTAATAGCCAAGATCATGTGTAAGTATTTATCAAAAGATAGTTTTGTTATTTTGTTGTGAATTATATGAAAAGTTAAGTATTTATCAAAAGATAGTTAAATGAGGATGCACTTTATTTTAGGTTCGATTATTAACAATTACATAGGGTTGTTAAAAAAATAAAAGTGAGTAAATAAAGTCGTGTGAAGCAGTGGAGCTCCGGTGATGAGTGCTTGCACTAGATTCAGTGTTTTTAGAGTACTGTTGTCCTATTGGTTCTAGGATCATCTGTAACGATCGGTTCCCGTCATTATAGAAAAGCCAAAGAGAAAAAAATTTGGGCCAGAAAAACTTTTTGGTAGTAACTTGAAATTTCTCAACATAGTCCAGATTTGGACGAAATCAGAGTCAGGGAGGTCTAGGGAAATCTGGTAACAAATGGGAGATCTAATTATGAATTTGACCACATGAGTAGACAACTAAGACGTTAAAGAAACCGTACGACTTTAGGAAATCAAATTTGGGTGAGTAGAACTCTCGAAACTGATCTTAGTGTGAACGGATGCTTTCTAAGTGTCATGGGATGAAGGTGTGTTGTGAAATGGGGGTTTGGAACTCTTAATTTAGCTCTATGTCACTGTGCAAGCCGTCAAGGCAGGATTATTCCTGCCAGGGCAGGGCATCTGTAGCGGGATGAGGTTCGCTGTGGCGAAACAGTTGCGACTTAAGTCGAAAATAAATCCCCAAAACATTATTTTTCTGCAACCTTTGATCTTGAGAGCTAAGGAACGACCCATGGATATTTCTTGAAGGTTTTCCACCTCTTCTAGCACCAAAAGTAAGGTTTTTACTCTCCAAATTTATTTTTCGATCCGTAGAACTTAGTTTCTTGGGTAATTATCGATGGGGAGAGTTTTGATATGAGAATTATGGGGGAAAAGGCCCTAATCTGGGTATGGGGATCAAGGGTTCGACCCAGGGTTGATATTATTGATTATGATCCGGGTAATTAGGTCTTGTTTATTGATCCTCGCATTATATTGATTGTTTGTAGACCAACAACAAGCAGAAAGAATCCTTAAAGGGAAGAATCAAGTTTATTAAGGGATTCAAGCTTTGTTCGAGGTAGGTGATGGTTGTGATTTCATGTTTGGGTGATGTATGTTAGTAATTGCTTCGTTATAATGCATATATGTATGCGAATGTTGCACTATTGATCACACTAATCGTAAATGAGTATGAACGAATGATTGTATGCCATGAATCAACACTTGCTTGTATGAGTATGATAATGTACATTGTGATTGTGATTGTGGCTTGTTGAATGAAACTGGTGTCACATTTCGACACACTAACTGGATCGGATGTCACGTACCGACATACATATTGGAATGGGTGTCACAATCCGACACATTAACTTGGAACGGGTGTCACGATTCGACACGCTAATAGTTTGGGTATGGGTTCCATGAGATGACCATTGACTTGGCATATATGTATATTATTGAGAATGTGGAATTGTACATTGATCCTGAAATGATGATTGATATTGTATATGTTCGGTATATGCCTGTTTTATTATGTTGTGATTATTTGCATATGTTTCACTTATTGGAATAGTCACGTGATCCTACCAGTACGTTGTGGTTGTGTACTGATACTGCACTTGCTCTTTCTTTGTTGAGTACAGGGCATCTTCATGCGGCTACTGACAGACCTCATCTAGGAGATCAATGATCAATCGAATTCAAGGGTGAGCCAGTTCTTCCGGGCTGCCATGAGTTCTCTTTTTGTGTATGTCTACTTCTTCGAACTCAGACTATTTGTTTAGGGTGTTTCTTTAGTTTCAGGGTTGCGCCCCCTTTTCTTAGACTTGTTTCACTTTAGATGTTTTAGTACAAAGAATTTCAGGTTCTAGGGGTTGTTCTTCCGCATTATTTTGGTTAGTTTATTTAAACTTTTGAAGTTTATGGGAACTCTATATAATTTTTGCATTTAAACCTACTTTCGTATCTTTAAATGCGTAGCATCTTGGTTAAGGTTGCTTAGTTGGGTTGTAGTATCGGTTCTCCCACCGGAGGGTTAGTATGGGTGTCAATCACGATGGTCTGGATCATGACATCATCACAGAGGCGAACCCAGGATTTGAAGACTTCGGGTTCTAGATTCATTGTTTTTAGAGTAGTGTTGTGCTATTTGTTTTAGGATCATCTGACAGAGACGAATTCAGAATTTGAAGATTTCGGGTGCACCAAATATGATATCTATATCTAAACTTTAAATAAACGAACCCATGATTTGAAGACTTCGGGTGTGCTAAATATGATCTCTAAGCTAAACTTTAAATAAATAAAAAATAATCAAAAAGACTCTAGCTAGATTCGAACCATGATCTCTTGGGTGATATTCACTAGCTTGTACTAGCAGCACAAAGACATTCATATGCTCCTTGTGGGTGCACTATTAATTATATCCTATTTCTACCATTTCTCAAGATATATATACATATATACATCATTTTTCTGAAATTAACGGGTGCGCGTGCACCTCTTCCCTAACCTGTGGGTCCGCCTCTAATCACAGTATTGATAGGTGATAAATGTATACAATATTGAACAATAAAATAGCTCACTCGCGTTCTAAAATATTATGTCCAATGATTATCTTCCAAATAAAGTATCGTTAATTGTGCTAGCTAATATTCTTCTCAAACGCATCCTCGGAGCCGGTCATTCTATCAAATCAATAAACTCGAGAATTTGTCCTCCTTTTGTTCTGCCACGTGCTCAAATTGCTTTTTTTTTGGATACACAAATGTTTCAGTTGGCTATGCAAGCTAAAGATTGTCATTGGTAGTTGAAAAAAAACTACACGTCAAGTGAAAAATACTTGTAATGATGTGAAGCTTTTTCAAAAAAAATTGTATAAGCTTAATTAGTCCAAAATAGATGGTACCAAACTATATTACTGATTTAGCCTATCAACTTCTTAATTAAGTTTTATAAACATGGATTTACTTATTATTTTGTACACTTACATAACACAAGATGAATGTGAACTGTATCGTTCCAAATTTTCTCACTCTTAAATTTGCTTAAAGTAGTGGCAGAGCCATAATTTTTATTAAGAGTGTTCATACTTCAGGACAAATAAAAAAATAAACTTTGCTGGTCAGATTTGATAAAAAAATGAAACTAAATTTCACTTATGTTCTCTTTTTTTAACTTGAAAAAACAGAACTAAAAAATTTAAATAAAATGCCTTAATCTGGTCTCAAACCCCAAGCCTCTTAGGCAAATTTGAACAGTCTTAACCACTAGATTATCTTTTTTTACCATGTCAAGTGTGTTCAACAATTAATTATATCCAAAAATATCAATATTCAACATATTACGTATATACTCATAAAAAAATTTCGATGAAAATTATTCATCTGATCACCCTTAGCTTGATATATCTCCGCCTCGCCTAAAGTTTGCCCAAGTTATAGCAACTAACTGATGGAATTGTTTCAAGTGACCCTTGCTTTTGCTAGTTTGTTTGAGAAAATAGGGTTCACACATCGTGGAATTTCAACGAAAGGAGGCCATATTCTTGGTATCAAACTATATTAAGAATATTTTTGAACTGATTTAGCCTAACAATTTTTTGATTAAGTTTTAAAAACATGGATTTACTTATTATCTTGTACACTTACATAACACAAGATGAAGGTGAATTGTATTGTTCCAAATTTTTTCACTCTTAAATTTGACTAAATTAGTAGCAGAGTCAGGATTTTCGTTAAGAATGTTCATACAAGTAAAATAAATAAATCTTGCTGGTTAGACTTGACAAAAAATGGAACTAAACGTCACTTATGTTCTCTTTTTTAACTTAAAAAAACAGAACTATTTTTTTAAAAAAAAATGCCTTAGTCTGGGCTCAAACCTAATCATCTAAGGCAAATTTAAACCGTCTTAACCTTTCTTTACCATATCAAGTCATGTCTTCAACAATTAGTTATATCCAAAAATATTACTTCCTCCATCCCATTTTATGTGAGGTAGTTTGACTCGATACATAGTTTAAGAAAGAAAAAAAGACTTTTAAAACTTGTGGTCCAAAATGAATGATAGAAATTTGTGTGACTGTAAATCATTTTATTAAGGATAAAATAGACATTTTATAGTTAAATTGTTACTTAATATAAAAATGTATCATTCTTTTTGGGACAGATCAAAAAATAAAATAAGTCATATAAATTAAGATAAAAAAAGTAATGTTTAACATATTATATACATACTCATAAAAAATTTCAAAAATAATTATTTATATCTTACCACCCTTAGCTAAGTGTAGCTTCCCACTTGCCTAAAGTTTGTCCAAGTTATAGCAACTAACTGATGGAGTTGTTTCAAGACACATCGTGGAATTTCAACGAAAGGAGGCCAAGTTCTTCGTCCACATCACGGGATATTTCAACAAAGGCGGCCATAATATTCAGTTTTAATTTATTTAGTCTATTTTAAGTTGACACAAATAAAAAAATAAATAATAACTTTTAAAATTCTATAATTTTAATTTAAAATATCTCTAATGTACAAAAATATTTTTCTGATCTTATAATTTAAACCTATCACGAAAAAGTACTCAATCTCTTTTGTCACATCTAACAAGTTGGGGTAAAAGCTACTGTGTCTCGTGTTATTTATCGACTTGTTTTTTTTAAGTGTCTTAAAAAAATTATAAATAAAAAAATATTTTTATCTTTTATCAATTTTTAGTTCACTCTATATTTATGGCTTTTTAAGGGAAAAATGAAAAAATTAAATTAATTTTGTAGTTTAATAAATAATTTGGAATAGATATTTTAAATGTGGATAAATAATAGACAAGTTAGAGGGATAATGAGACTATAGTTTATTTATTAGGAAGAAAAGAGGAAAAACGCGTCTAAGTTTAGAAGTTTTACATTTTATTGACTTTATATAAATATAACTCTCTGCATCAAACTATAGAATTACATTTCAAACTCCATTTTACATAACTAGACTTAATTCTAAAAATGGAGCCATGGCAAGACCTTAGTGGAAAAGTAGTAATGGTGACCGGTGCGTCATCAGGAATCGGGCTAGAGTTCTGTCTCAACTTAGCCAAAGTCGGTTGCAAAATCATTGCTGCTGCTCGTCGTGTTGACAGACTGAAATCTCTCTGTGACCAAATTAATAGTAATTCAAACGGACCTAAACGTGCAATCGCTGTTGAGCTTGATGTCTCTGCTGATGGCATTACCATTGAGTCTGCTGTTCAAATAGCTTGGGATGCATTTGGACGTATTGATGTCTTGATTAACAACGCTGGTGTTAGAGGTACTTGACTATTCAAAAATTGTATGTTCTGTACTATTAATAATAGTAATTGTGTCACGTAAATTAAGACATATGAAAAATGTTATTGTATAGGGAGTGTGAGCTCTTCAGTGGAATTGACAGAGGAGGAATGGAACAATACATATAACACAAATCTAAGAGGGGCATGGATGGTTTCAAAATATGTTTGTAAGCATATGATTGATGCTAAACAGGGCGGAGGATCTGTTATTAACATCACTTCAATGGCGGGTTTAAATCGTATAGCAGTACCGGGTACTATTGCTTATGGTACTTCAAAGATGGCTCTAGACATGGTTACTAAGGTATGTTCGTTCAATTGAACAAGTGAATTGTTATTTATGATAAATTAATTGATTGCATTTTAAATGACAGATTATGGCGATTGAATTGGGTGGAGAGAATATCAGAGTGAACTCGATATCACCAGGAGTTGTCAAATCAGAGATAACAGAGGACCTTGTTGAAAATAAATGGTTCCATAAGTTCCTTTTGAAAACTCTTCCTCTCAAATATCTTGGAACTACTGATCCGGCTTTAACATCACTCATTCGATACTTAATTCATGATTCTTCCGAATACATAACAGGCAATGTTTTCATCGTCGATGCTGGTGCTACCTTACCAGGTGTCCCTATTTTCTCATCGCTCTAGCAAGAACTTAGCTCATGAAGTTCAACTAGAAATGGACATGTTGGAGTAATAATGTTGGTTTTTTCTCCTTATTGTACGTTCGATTCTCGAAGCAAGTGAAAATGTTTCTTAATACTTAGTGCAATGTTGAACTGTTTGCGATTCGATTTGAATCAGTTTTTAGTTGAAATTAAAATTTAGTTGATCGTAAATTATTAAGATCAAACAAATTTAGTCAGTTTTAAAATTATTAAAATCATTTCAAGTTTAGTAGATTTTTAAATTATTAAAAATCAAACTAAATCAGATATAATAGACATTAATTGATGATTTGGTTCATTGTTGGTTCGTTTGTTCGGTTTTTAATTATAAATAAATATATACCCTTTACATAGTTTTGTACTTGGTACTTACATTAAACAAACCAATAAAGTGATAAGATTTTTATTAGGTACATGCATATGATGTAACATCATTTATTAAAATATATATTTGACTTGACTATATGATAATTTCTGTATGCACCATTCATTAGACATAAAGATATATATACCCCACTTTTTCAGTGAGTTAAAAGGGTATATTGACCCTTTATCCTTATAAAAATGATATATACAGTTTTCAGTTTGAAATCAAATCAGATCAGATCAAATTCAAGAAAAAGTATTTAATTATGAACACCCATAAAGATTAAATAGTTAACGAGAATTCTTAACCAACTTAGTCAATGAGCCCTTTTGTCAGGAATCATGATTAGGGATGGCAATGGGCGGTGTGGGGCAAGTTGACCTTAATCCACATAATTTTTAATTCACCCTGCTCAGCACGCATTATTTTTTTTTCATTTTCAACCCATCCCACCCCGTCCCGTATAGACCCGCTCCGCATGAACCCGCCTCACATAATTTTTTTAATATTTTCTTTTTCTATTTAAGTTTAATACTAAAAATAAAATTCATAAAAATAAATTCATTTTTTCATTAAGTTTTATTAATTTAATAGGATAGTGACTTAAAATTTTATTTTTAAAGGTCAATTGGGATACATGTAAGAAATTGAATTATTTTTTATTGAACCATTTTCATTTACTATCTTGAATATTTTAGTAACTTCAAAGAAATTATCTTAATAAATGTAAAAAATTAAGATTAAGATGTAAAAAATTAAAATTAAAAAATATAAAAAATTAAAATTAAATTTAAACCCACATAAAATCACATATACCTGCAACCCACATTAATTTTTAAAAAACCCACTTTAATCCGCCCCACATCCCACCCGTCTTGCACAACCTTAAACCTACCCTGCCCCGCATAGCTTTAAACCCACCTCACCCCGCATCCGCCCGGCCCCATTACCATCCCTAGCCATGATCCAAATTTGAGATCTAGATTGCGACAGGACACCTAATAATTAAGCTACTCCCCATAATGTGAATCCTTTTGAAGTGGGTCATGTGTCACCAAATTTGTCAAAAATACTAAAGAATATTAGTTAGAATTTTCATTAAAGGATGTCAATGATTATAGTAGAAAATAATTATGAGGCCTACCGGGGTGTTAATGGTTATAGTAAAACACATAATCTCAAGAAATTTATACAATCTCATAACCATAAGATTAAACTTTTAACTTTTGTTAATAACAAGTCTCAATACTTGTATATATATTTATTAAATCAAAATTTGATCTCTATATACAATTTTCTGATGAAGGGGTATCGCTTTGTTAGCTCCTTGAAATCGAAGAAGTTTTAATAATGAAAATATTTAACTGACTTACTAACTATTGCAGGAAGAGAAAGAGAAGAACCAAGTCAAGCACCAAACGACTAAGGAAAGGATTCTGCTAATTGAAGTCAATCACACAACACATAAGAAAGGAAAGGGAATATTTGCTTACATAAATCATGACAAGCCTGCATATATCAAAGGACATAAACAAGGAAACAGGATCAGCATACAGAGAAGATTTCAAGTCAATCAATCTAGTAGTACATTATGCATCAGTCAAGGACATAATCAAGGAAGCAAGATCAGCCTAGAATCAAGAAGAAGATCATGATACAAGGAAGGATTCAAAGGAAGAAAGCAAGATCAGCCATAAATCAAGAAAGAGATCATCTCTCCAGGAATTATTTGATTTACTCATGCACATATCTGATATGGACATGACTCAGCAAATCAATCAGGATCGAATCAAGGATAGCACCAGTGATCCTTGATTCAAATACCCTTGGGTTTCCACAAAAGAGCAAAGCTATATAAACCTCTCTCAGCCATAGTTGTACTTACACACTTCACTTGAACTTATGCTATTGTCTTCTATTATCTTTCATAAAATCATTGTATTCTTGAGAAAATACAACTGAAAAAGAAAAGAAAAAGAAAGATCTGACTGTAGGTTATACAGGTAGAGGTTGAGTCAAATAGAATATCTTATTTGCACATCATACAGGGAACTTTCTCTCAATCTTATGTAATCCGAAAAGTTTCACGCTGCTCTTAAGGAAATCCTTGAAACCCAAGGGGACTGGACTGGACTGGACGTAGGCACCACACCGGTGTTCCGAACCAGTATAAAAATCTCGTGTCAATTTACTTTCTACTTTTACTCTTCTCTATCTTGTGTTACTAACCTGCAGGTGAGTCGACTGGATCAATAAGGAAGTCGACTAGATAATTAATTTTAATTCACCCCCCCTCTTTACTTTCAATTGATATCAGAGCAGGTCTCACCTTCTAAGTGTTTAACCACACGTGAGCAAAGATACAATGACACATTATCAGATCCCTGACGCTTTACTTCAAGATGGACACCCTTCACACCGACCACCATACTTCAATGGACAACATTACTCTCATTGGAAAGACAAGTTCAAATTTTTTGATTCTTCAAATGGTCATCAAGCATGGATAGTGATTAAGAAGGGCCCAAAGCCTATTCTTGGACTGACAGACAAAGATGGCACTGAGAAGTCATTTGATCCTGAATCATTCGATATCACAAAAGAGCAACAAAAGGTAATCCAAACTAATGCTAGAGCTATAAGTTTGTTATATTGTGCAATGAGTGGATCTGAATATTACAAGATATCGACATGTGAAACTGCGAAAGAAATGTGGGACAAACTAGAAGTGACTTATGAAGGAGCCACCAAGGTTAAGAAAGCTCGGATCAGTTCACTGGTAAATGAGTATGAATTGTTCAAAATGGCCGAAGATGAAAACGTAGAAGCTATGTTCTTAAGATTCAGTAAAATTATCTGCGAACTCAAATCACTTGGAATGGTGTATTCAAATGGCCTGCAAGTTAGAAAACTTGTGAGAAGTCTTCCCAAAGCCTGGAAAACTAAAGCTGCTATTCTTGAAGATGGAAATCTGCAGAAAATGACATATGATGAACTTCGAGGCAACTTAATGGCCTACGAACATTATCGTATTAACAGGTACAACAAAGATGACAAAAAGAAGACAATGGCATTCACAACTAAGACATCTGAAATTGGAGAAGAGGCTGATGAAAATCAAGATGAAAGAATGGCTCTTATAAATCGAGGAGTAAGACAAATACTTAGACAGAGAAGACAGAGACCTCAACAGGACTTTAAGAGCAATGATATCAAAAGAAATGATGATCGATGCTACTACTGTGGAAAATCATGTCACATCAAACAAAACTGCCCAGAACGGAGAAGAAGAAACAATCGAGGAAACGAAGATCCAATAAGTCTTAGAGCATGGGATCAAGGAGAAACTATCGACAATGATCATGATGAAATGGCAAATCTATGTTTCATAGCACTAGGTGAAACAAGTGAGGTAAGATCATTTAATTGTTCAAATTGTAATGACTTACAAAATTCTTTGGACATGGTTGCTGATGAATTACAAAAGGTTATTGACGAGTACAATAAGATTGTTCAAGAAAAGAAAGATTGACAGGTTCTTCTTGAAGTAAGTTAGATTGAAGTCGACTTACTAACGAAAGAATTGGAGGAAGTAAAAATGCAGTTAAAAGTATCAGGAAATCTCCTAGTCATAGTTCTGTCAGATCTAACAGATCTATTCTCAACATGAGAAGATCTCCTAATCAAAGTTCCAACAGATCAAATAGATCTGTATGAAATTCTCACCCTCCTGATAATGCTGTTAAAATTACTTGTTATACTTATGGAGAACTTGGTCACAAATATTTTAACTGCAGAAAATATTCTTCTGGAAAATGGATTTGGAGACCAAAAGTTACTAATCATTAAGGACTCAAAAATACTTGGGTACCTAAAAGAAACTAATCTTGTTGTCTTGCAGGAGCAATCTAAGAAAACCTACAGAAAAGAAATGTGGGCACTTGATAATGGATGCTCCAGACATATGTGCGAAAAGAAAGAAAACTTTAAAACTATAAAAAAGATTGACGGATGATGTGTTAGATTTGGAGACAATGCCAAATGAGAAGTAATCGGAGTCGGGACTATCACTCTCAGCTCATCATATGATCTAGTAGAAATGTATCTGGTTGAAGGACTTAAACATAATCTCCTGAGCATTAGTCAACTATGTGATGCTGGATTTCAAGTCACCTTCAATATAGCTAGATACATCATCAAACATCCTGAGAAAAAGATCACCCTTACCGGAGATCGAGTTAATAATATATATGTTTTAAACAATGTTGATTTTCCATCTCTTACATGTCTTACTGTATTTTCAAGTGATCCTTGGCTATGACATCGAAAGTTTGGACACACAAGTATGCATGCCTTCGATAAACTATTTAGACTTAAACTAGTTATTGGCCTGCCAAAACTAAAGTTTGAGAAAGATCATGTATGTGACGCATGTCAACTGGGTAAGCAGACTCGTTCATCCTTCAAAGGGAAAGATATTGTAAGTACCTCTAAACCCCTTCAGCTTCTTCACATGGATCTGTTAGGTCCTACTCGAACTGCCAGCATTGGAGGTAAACGATATGCATTTGTAATTATTGATGACTTCTCAAGGTTTACATGGGTAATTTTTCTCACTCATAAAAATAAAGCTTTTACTAACTTTGAAGTATTATGTAGAAAAGTTCTAAGAGAAGCAGGCTATTTCATTACAACCATTCATAGTGATCATGGTGGCGAATTTGAAAACAAAGAATTTGAAGATTTTTGCACTCAAAATGGATTTACTCAAAACCTCTCTTCACCCAGATCACCACAGCAAAATGGAGTTGTAGAAGGAAAAAATCGTTCGTTACAGGATACAACAAGAACAATGTTTTTAGATCAAAATCTCCCTGATCATTTTTGGGCAGAAGTTGTAAGTACTATTTGCCATATTCTCAACATGTGTCTCATCAGACCGATTCTAAAGAAAACTCCTTATGAACTCTGGAGAGGAAAGAAACCAAACATCAGCTACTTTCATCCTTTTGGATGTAAGTGTTTCATTCATAATAATGGTAAGAACAATCTTGGTAAGTTCGATCCAAGAAACGACAAAGATATTTTCTTAGGGTATGCACCTGATTGTAGAGCTTTTCAAGTTTTAATAAAAGAACTTTAAGTGTTGAAGAATCTGTTCATGTAGTATTTGATGACACAAATCCAAGAGTAAAAGAAAGTGAAACTGGAGATGATGAAGTTACTGCTGTCAAACCAACTGAAGATATCCCAAATATCACTCTTGAGCCTAATACTGATGATTCAGCTGCTACAGAGATGGAGTCGACTACTCCATCCGATAAAACCAACATTCCTAGAGAATGGAGACACAACGCCATCTTTCCAGAAAATTTCATTCTTGGGAAACCTGATGACAAAATTCAAACAAGGTTTTCACTCAGGAAACAAGCCTCTATGGCTCTTATATCTCAAATGGAACACAAGCGAATAAATAAAGCCATGGAAGATGAGTCATGGGTACATGCAATGAAAGAAAAACTTCATCAATTCGAAAGAAATCAAGTATGGACCCTTATAGAGAGACCGAAAAATTGTTCAGTAATCGAAACCAAATGGGTGTTTTGAAATAAGTTGGATGAGGATGGAAAAGTTATCCTGAACAAAGCGAGACTGGTTGCTCAAGGTTACTCTCAACAGGAAGGTATTGACTACGATGAAACTTTTGCTCCTGTAGCAAGGTTAGAATGGATTCGTATTTTACTTGCCTATGCTTCTTTTAAGTGTTTTAAACTTTTTCAAATGGATGTTAAAAATGCCTTTTTAAATGGTTTCATAAAAGAAGAAGTTTTGTCAAACAGCCCCCCGGGTTTGAAAATTCCTCTTGCCCTGATTTCATTTACAAGCTTTCAAAATCACTTTATTGCCTCAAACAGGCTCCAAAAGGCTGGTATGAGAGACTAAGTACCTTTTTACTTCAAAATAATTTTCAAAGAGGAAAAATTGATACAACCGTTTTTACTCAAAGATCTGGTTTATATATTCTCATTGTTCAAATTTATGTTGATGATATTATTTTTGGTAGCTGTAACCCTTCTTTGTGTGAGAATTTTGCAAACCTTAGGAAAGGAGAATTTGAAATGAGCTTAATGGGAGAACTCACATTCTTCCTTGGATTACAAATCAAGCAGTCAACTAATGGAACTTTCATTAGTCAAACCAAGTATACCAAAGAGCTAAAAAAGAAAGTTGGACTAGAAATGGGAAAAACTTTTGGGACTCCCATGAGTCCTTTCACATGTCTCAAAACAGATGCACCGGGAAATGAAGTAGATGAAAAAATGTATCGAGGAATGGTTGGATCTCTACTATATCTTACTGCAAGTCAACCAGACATCATGTTCAGTGTATGCAAATGTACATTCAAACTTCTCCGAAAAAATCGCATCTCACTGTAGTAAAGCGAATCATTCACTATCTAATTGGCACCACTGACTTGGGCCTATGGTATCCTCACTCTTATCACTTTGACCTTATTGGTTATTCAGATGCTGACTTTGCAGGTGATAAAAATGATCGAAAAAGTACAAGTGGTGCATGCCAAATTTTTGGACATTCCCTAATTTCTTGGCACAACAAAACACAGAGACCTCTGTTGCTCTTTCTACCACGGAGTCAGAATATCTAGCAGTGGGTAGCTGTGCTACCCAATTATTATGGATGATATATCAATTACTTGATTATGATTTATCTTTCGAAGCTGTTCCTATTTTTGCGATAATACCAGTGCTATTAGTTTGTCTAAATATATTGTGCATCATTCCAGGGCTAAGCATATTGATATTAAGCATCATTTTATTCGAGATCATGTTGAAAATGGTGATTTTTCGTTGGAATTTGTTAATTCTGAAAATCAATTAGCTGATATTTTCACAAAACCCCTTCTGGAAGAAAGATTTTGTGTACTACGAAATCGCCTGGGTATTACAGTATTTACCTCATAATTTTTTTATTGTTAATTTATGCCTTTTAGTGCTGTTTCTTCGTTTTTAGTAAAATTAATTATTACTCTTAGTATAATTAATTATTTCCTTCCTTTTGTGAACTGTGACTAATTATTTCTTTCTTTGTTCAGCGTGTCCATCATTACCTCTTGCCTTTTCCTTTTCTCCCTAAAATCTTTTCCTTTCCATCTTTTCACTCTTCCTATTCTGACTTTTCTGGATAAAACCCTCTCTCTCCCCTTTCTCTTTCCTACTTAGTTTTCTTTCTCTCTTCTCCTCTCCTTATTCTCACTATGCCCAAAACCATATCAATGGCTTCTCTAAAAAACTTTGATCGCCTCTCTGTAAACTTTTCGAATGTTCTCTCCTTGTCCTCGGACTCGTCTACTGGTTCTTTTGCTAACCGTTCCCAGTCTTTAAAGCGAAAAGCCCCTGCGACAAAGAAGAAGGTTCAGAATTAAACCAAACTCTTCTGGAACTCTTTCACCCATGGACATGCATCGTTTTTGGGGCATGGGGCAAAAAATCAGGTATGACAGATTTAAGTTTCGACCCATTGACCCTGGCAGGGTGATTAATCTCAGTCAGCTGTGCGACTCTCATTGTCCGGTAAATTCGTTCCTTAAGGCTCAAAAACTCTCTTTGTTCTTTAGCCTGTGTGGACTCTAATTATTTGAAGAAGTTGTTTGTTTATTTTATGCAAATCTTTATGTGTCAAGCGACAGTGGTGAGTTGGAAACCCTTGTGTTGGGAACTCGTATTATCGTTAATGAATTGCTGTTTGAAGATGTTTTTGGCACTAAGTTCTTTGGTGTGATTCCGTACATGAACGGCTCTTGGCCTGATGATTTTGAAGTAACCCTTGAAGGTGCTAAGTCAGCCATGGCTGAAATCGGTGCAAATCTGTCTGATTTTGGTCCTCTTTCTCTCTGTTTGAGCATTTCATTTTAGCGCATATCATTACTACTACTCTCTTACCCAGGAAAGGTTCTCTGAGTAACATCTCAAACATAGACGTGTTTGTGCTCTATTTCCTACTTAAGAAATATCAAATAAATTGGGCTGCCTGGTTTAAGTAGTACATGTGGGAAAGTGCTGAGGAATCTAACCCTTCTGCCAGCTTACCATATGGGCTGCTCATATCTCGAATCTTGGTGGACAGACTAGTGGACCTCTCCATGTTCAAACCCATTGAAATCAATGCAACCTATGATTCTCGTACTTTCTCTAGTATGGGGTATGTGGAGGTAGGTGATAGGTGGGTTAAGAAGGATCGTGTAAAAGAAAGGGTTGATACTCCTAAACCAACTAAGATCTCTACAGAGTCAGCTGCTCTCCTGCTTCAAGATTCTGATGAACTCAAAACTCGCATCATTGCTGTCGAACGTGGTCTAGAGACCCTCATGCTGTTGTTGAGAAGGTATTTCGGCTTCAAAAGGACACCAATACAGATATAGGTAAGCTTCGAATTGCCATGACTAGAATTAAGCAAGAAGGTATCTCAACTGTTAACAAGCTGATCAGGCAAGTCGACTCTCTCAAAATTGGAGTCGACTCTTCCAACAATGAGCTTGCTATCTCTGTTCAAAACTCCTACTCCAGCTTATCATTGACTGTGGAGCACTCCTACAACTCCTTCAGTGAAAAGGTTATCAACACAATGAAATACTTTTGGGGTAAAACTCGTTCGATATGTGTCTCTTTGCATCTTTTGAACTGTTTCTAACAGGGATATGTCCTTGTCTTTTTTGGACTGTACTATGAAGGCGTTTTGCCTTCCTACTCTGCTTTACTTTTAGCTCTGATTATGCATTTTCTAGTTTGTGCTTTCTCTCTTGCTCTTTCTTTTTAATTATGCCAAAGGGGGAGAATGGACTTCGCCTTACCAAAGAGAACATACAATCAGGGGGATCTATAGACAGGGGGAGCTTCAATTTATCAGGGAAGTCTCCTTATCTCTTTATTAATCTTCTTATTAAGTCAGTTGTCATTATCAAAAAGGGGGAGATTGATAGCCCCTTGAAATCGAAGAGGTTTTAATAATGAAAACATTTAACTGACTTACTAACTATTGCAGGAAAAGAAAGAGAAGAACCAAGTCAAGCACCAAACGACTAAGGAAAGGATTTTGCTAATTGAAGTCAATCACACAGCACATAAGAAAGGAAAGGGAATATTTGCTTAAATAAATCATGACAAGCCTGCATATACAAGGAAACAAGATCATCATAAGGAGAAGATTTCAAGTCAATCAATCTAGGAGTACATTATGCATCAGTCAAGGACATAATCAAGTAAGCAAGATCAGCCAAGAATCAAGAAGAAGATCATGATACAAGGAAGGATTCGAAGGAAGAAATCAAGATCAGCCATAAATCAAGAAAGAGATCATCTCTCCAGGAATGATTTGATTTACTCATGCACATATCTGATATGGACATGACTCAGCAAATCAATCAGGATCGAATCAAAGATAACACTAATGATCCTTGATTCAAATACCCTTGGGTTTCCACAAAAGAGCAAAGCTATATAAACCTCTCTCAGCCATAGTTGTACTTACACACTTTACTTGAACTTATACTATTGTCTTCTATTATCTTTCATAAAAACATTGTATTCTTGAAAGTATACAACTGAAAAAGAAAAGAAAAAGAAAGATTTGAGTGTAGGTTATACAGGTAGAGCCTGTGTCAAATAGAATATCTGATTTGCACATCAGGAATTTTCTCGCAACCTTCTGTAATCCCAAAAGTTTCACGTTGCTCTTAAGGAAATCCTTGAAATCCAAGGGGACTGGACGTAGGCACCACACCGGTGTTCCGAACCAGTATAAAACTCTCGTGTCAATTTACTTTCTGCTTTTACTCTTCTTTATCTTGTGTTACTAACCTGCAGGTGTCGACTGGATCAATAAGGAAGTCGACTAGAGAATTAATTTTAATTCACCCCCCCTCTTTACTTTCACGCTTGACACTTCTTGATCAAGGGCGGATCCATTCCTGCTAAACAACACATATTGAACGGATCAATAATAAAACTTGATTTTTTATATTACTACATAAATATTATTTTCTAATAATGTATTTTATTCTCGGATAAATTATTGATATTTCTCTGACTATTATAGAGATATTTACTAGTTAGGCTGGCTGACTGAGTTGACTGGTCGACTTCCAAAAACAAGACAAGAAGTGGCCTATATCTAGTGGTGGTTACTAGTTAGCCATTATTCTCTAGTTTCTACACATCCATAAAAGTCTATGCATCAATTCAGTACTACTCCATATCTACTTACAAATTAATTCAATAATGGAGACGTGGCATGAATTTAGTGGAAAAATAGTGATGGTGACCGGTGCGTCATCAGGAATCGGGCTAGAGTTCTGTCTCGACTTAGCCAAAGCCGGTTGTAGCATTATTGCTGCTGCTCGTCGTGTTGACAGACTGAAATCTCTATGCAATGACATTAATTCAAAAGGTCACAGACGTGCATTTGCCCTCGAACTTGATGTTACTGCTGATGGTGCTACAATTGAGTCCGCTGTACAAATAGCTTGGGATGCCTTTGGACATATCAATGTCTTGATTAACAACGCTGGCATTAGAGGTACTTGATTAGTATTTTTTTTATAAATTACTATTATTAGTAACTGTGTCACGTAAAATGAGGAAAAACGAATTAATTTGTAGGTAGTGTGAGCTCCTCATTGGAATTAACGGAGGAAGAGTGGGAGCATACTTTTAACACAAATCTAAAAGGGGCATGGTTGGTGTCAAAATGTGTTTGTAGACGAATGCGTGATGCTAAACAGGGCGGAGGATCTGTTATTAATATCTCTTCAGCTGTAGCTCTGAATCGGGTAGTATACAAAGGGAGTCTTGCCTACGCTTCTTCAAAGATGGCTCTTGACATGGTCACTAAGGTAGGGAGCCTCTAATTAAAATTATACTTCGCAAATGGAATAAAAATACATTTTTTATTCATATAATTTAGGTGAAACTATCTTATTAAACATACATCCTTACTCTATATATATTCTACCTATGCTTTCAAATAATTATGTATATTACCATTAATTAAGAGTTTTCTATCATTTATTGGGAAAGATATACCTAAATTCATGTATGTTTACTATCAGATACACAAAAATAGATGGAGAGAAAAGCGAGTCATCGATCGTCATGTATCCCAGATACATGCGAATCACACCAAACATGTATTTGGTGTGATTTGCATGTATCTGGTATGATTTGCATGTATCTGGAATACCAGATACATAGGAAAGTGGCGAGTGAAATTTTGTTATGTATCCCCGATACATGCAAATCCATTGAATACAATGTATCTAAAACAAATGCCACCTATTTTTGACCGCATATATCTCAAGATATATATATATATATATATATTTGGATGCACCGAAATTTGATTAGATTTGTAATATTACAAACTAGAGTGTATCTATGTATTTAGCTTCTAAACTAATGGAAATTCTATAAGTCTCCCTATAATCTAATGATGAATTGAAGATAATGGCTATTGAGTTGGGAGTAGATAAGATCAGAGTGAACTCAATATCTCCAGGATTTTTCAAGTCTGAGATAACAGAGGGGCTTTTTAAACTCAAAGGGTTCCATAAGTTCCTTTTGAAGACCGTTCCTCTGAGATTTATTGGAACGACAGATCCGGGTTTAACATCACTGGTTCGATACCTAATCCACGATTCTTCCAAATATGTAACGGGAAATGTTTTCATTGTCGATGGTGGATCAACAGTAGTAGGTGTCCCTATCTTCTCATCATTGTAGAATTTGATGAACAATATCGAGTTCAAATTACAGAATCACACCTACTATTTATTGTAATTTTAATATATAAATTTATGTTTCACGTAAAAATACTGAATTCAAATAAATCTGCAACTAAATAATATAATTTTTCCGGTTACATTTATAGAAGCGAGAATCTAGTATTTATCATCTTCAATGGATCATCCTTGAATTATGATGTATCTTTCATACTATATTATTTTGTGG
>JAJOOO010006077.1:0-66952 GCA_029582685.1 Solanum piurae
TTTGAAATGTTTTCTTGGTAAATAAAGTTTTAAATTCCTTATGGTTTTAGTGTTTATGCGATGAATGAATGCTAAGAGGCTTGTATTAGACCTCTTCGAGGTCGAGTACGCCGGTTACGACTAGGGGGTGCTCCCGGGTCGTGACAATTTAGAGCCACAGTCCCAAACCACGGATGCCAACCACTGCCAGTAGATTGATCTACGGTCCGTGGAAGGCAAGTAGTGGGTTGGACTGCAATTTCACAGTTTTTAGTTAGAGCTTAGGCGTCTAAGTCAGTACTTGGTTTAGTGGTTTGTATGGATGGTTAGTTAGTTAATTAACCTACTATAAGTAGTTAATAGACCCCCGAAACTAAGCCTTCCCCAAAACAAGTCCCCTAAAAACAGTTTTTTGTGATTTAGTTTTAAGTTAGGAGTTTAGAGTCAACTTCAAATAGTATTATCTCATAGCTCAGAATGAATTAGGTGGGACATTACCTATCCAATTAAAAGTCTCTGAATCCTCTTTCTAACTCCACCGAGTTTTCCCAATTCCGATCTCGCAGTAAAACGTTATACCCAAAGTAGTGAAGCATTGTCAGTCCCCAACCACGAGACCAAACCACGTCCAGTAGACCCATCCCCGGTCCGTGGATGGGGGGTCTCGTAGGTGCTGCCAGTTTTCAGCATTTTAGTTTTAAGTTAGGTATTTGGGAAATAATTAAGGGATTAATTAGGGGTTAAGGGAGGTCGGTTAGTTAGTTAATTAATCACCTATATAAGCTAATAAGACCCTAAAATTAATTCATTAACTCATGATAACCCAAGACCCCAAATCAAATTCCCAAAAGAGTTTTCCCTCCCAAAATCTTCTCTCTAGAACCCCATTGAAGAACAAAGGAAGAGATTGACCTAGGGCTTGAAGATGGAAACTTTTTCATAGGATTTTAAAGGGAATCTACATCTAAGGTATGGAGGTTTTCATTTTTGGTTTTCTTTCACCAAGAAGCCCTTCAAATTGAGTTTTCAAACTTCTCCAATTTCTAGGATTTCAATCAATAGCATGGGTCACTTTCTAAAAACATTTCAATTGTTCAACTATGATTGTTTATATTTAGATATGATGATTTGTGGGTGGATATATGGTATATTGATGGTTTATGAACAAAATCCCCATATGACCCATGATTTCCCTTTTTCCCAACTTATGAACTAGGGTTGGTTTGATTAATCATGTAGGCTTGTCAATTGGTATTGTGTACATTGAATTATGTTTATTATTGGTGGTACTACTGATTTTAGATTATATTAACTTGAATCCTTCAAGATTTCATGAGACCCCCAACCTTAGCTATGGTCCTTCTTTACATTATGTGATGGTTTTGCAAGTTGGTCCAATTGATGGGATGTGAGTTAATTATGATGTAATTGCATGATCTAAGTGTGGATTTACATGTATACTTGATTAACCTAAGATTTCTAAGGTGAATTGATATAGTCTAGGATTTTTCCATAGAAGAGAGTAGTTGTGGGTTTATATGTGATCCTCCAAGTATGATGAATGTCTTTACGTAATGCCTTAGATTAGACCACCTAGACTTGAATTGATTTAGGGCAATGCTTCTAAACATGAATTGACTTGTTCATGATACTATATGAATGTTTATGAATACTTGAAGTATAATGTGCCAATCATGGTGTGATAATGGTATTGATTAGTTGTTGGATCATGTACACACTACGAATATGTTATGAACGGTTTTACTCCTATGCCGATGATTCTAAGGTTGAAAGGAAGTTCTCACTTTATGAATCTATGAGCTATTATGGTATTATGTTGGATGCCTAAGGTATTCTTCAATAAACCTAAATCTAAGTAAAGACTAAATGTGACTTTACAAAGGGAATTATACTTAGCACCGAGTGGATATGGATAATGTGATAGCGTCCTTCCCGCTAATGCATTAGGCTGGGTCTTCTACACATGGTGTGATGAGATGGAAACTCTCCCGCTAATGCAATAGGCCGGGTTTGTAGTAGCAATCTACCTATCTCATAACTATGTGCCCCCGTAGGTCTTAGCTTAGTGGATCCACCTAGATAGATATACATGTAGTTCTACCTTGTGTAACACCCCGACTTTTCAAAATGTATAAATTAACTCGTATCTTCGTGGAAAGACCAGGAGGGTGGGTAATAAATTAATAATGATGTGCTATGTAATATTTTAAGTGTTCAAGTGTTGTATCTCAAGTTTTGAAGTTAGGTAAGTGGAAAAATAAAAGTTGACGAAAGTTGCCGTAAATTCCTTTTTAAAGATTTGTCTGAAATTTGGGTCAAATGTCTCGGACGTTTTATCCCAATCTATTAAGATTTATGATCCCCATGACCTATCGAATCGAAGGTCTACAAGTCTACTTTCCAACGCATCAAACCGTTCGTTCATACAACTTCAGAATAGAGAGATATTCACATTTTCGTGGGACTGCGCAAGCAAGCACGTGAGGTGGGGCCCTAGGTCGGTGGAATGTTACATATATCTTCTTCTTCGACCTTTTTCTTCATTTTAAGCTAAAAACCAGAGAAATTAGAGAAACCCATTTCTAGGATCAAGTGAAGTATAGATTTTCTCGACTTAAGTCCTTGACAAAAGTTGTTCTACGCGTTGGGCTCATCATCGTGGTATAATTTGTTTTATCGATTGCGTAGCATATCACACTTTAGTGTTGGGGAAGCAAGGGTTTGAATATATTTGAAGGTTTTGAGGCGTATTACAAACCTAAGATCGAGGTAAGACCCTTTTTTCATCGACTTGAGCTTTTATAAGCAGCAAATACCAATTTGCGATGGAAATACATATCTTTTATCGTATTGTCATGGTATCTTTTATTTTTGTGTGTTAATTATGATCCTACCTTGTTGTAGTATCGAGTGGGTTATGAGTAAAAGTCAGAATTCAGCAAAAAAGGTATGTTAAGACTATTCTCTTCTTACGGAATGTTGCCTTAAAGCTTAGGAGCAATGTAATAGAGTTGTTATCCTTGTTATACTTGTAGCCATTATTGTTGATTGTTGGCTGCTCGAGTGGATATAATCCTCTCTTATTGGGATTCTCATTCCGTAGTAGCGTCTCTATGTTGGACATGACTTAGAGGCTATTTGTATAGGTTGCTTATAACTAAATTGCTCGCTTTTAGCTGTTGGATTGTTATTGTTGCCCTTGGGGCTATTGTGGTTAGCTGCAGGAATGTGATCTATGCCTAGAAGGGCTATGTTATGCCTACAAGGCTATATGGATACCTAATAGGGCTATGAGTTGCCTACGGGGATATATTAATGCCTAGAAGGGCTATGAGTTGCCTACAGGGCTATATTGATGCCTAAGAAGGCTATGTGCTTCCTACAAGACCATGTTGTTGCCTAAGAGGGCTATGAGTTGTGTATAAGCTATGTTGATGCCTAAGAGAGCCATGTGCTTCCTACGGGGCTATATTAATGCCTATGAGGGCTATGTGACTGCATACGAGGCTAGGGGACTACCTATAGGGATATATAGGCTGATTGGCACCTTCCGGGCTTATGGGGGCCTGAGTAGGTGGTCTTGTGTGTTGTTTGTACCTACCAAGCTTATGGGGGCTTGGTTAGGTTGTTGTTTTATTAGTTTTGATAAGTTTAGATTTAGGAGCAGGTCAGTACACTTATCTTATCCTTGATTTATTTATCAGATTATTCCAGTATATCAGAATACCTTCTCATAGTCTGTTGCCTTTCATACTCTGTACAATATTTTGTACTGACACCCCATTGCCTTGGGGGCGCTGAATTCATGCATGCATTTCCTGATAGACGACCGAGTAGACCTCCTCAACAGCAAGATTGACTTTTATTCGGTTGGCTAGCCCCTTTTCTCCGGAGCTGCCAGAGTTGGGAGGTTTGTTACTTTTTGTTGTATATATATTTATGGGTAGGCTGGGGCCCTGTCCCGGTAATCTTTACTACTCTTAGAGGCTTGCAGACTAGTGTGTGGGGTTTATAGCTACGTTATGGCCATGTTGGCCTAGTTTGTTGGTTTGCTGAAGCTTGTTTGTTGTGTGATACATTGTCTTGATATACCTGCTTTTAGTTTTGGTATAGAGATCATGGTGGCCTCGACGGCCCAATCAGGACTTCTGTGCTAGTTGGTTATTTCTTTCTATGAACTCTTGGAAGTAGCTGTTTCTTTTATGGATCTGTTTACAGGGGCTTTGCCGGCCGAGGGCTTAGTTTTAAGCCGAGATATACTTGTTTGTTTTCTTGATTGTGTGTGGCTGCCATGCGCTAGTAGTAAATGGTTCAGCAGGGTCGGCTCGGGCCTGAGTTTTGGCATTAGGAGCCAGTTGCGCCCCCTTGAATCTGGGGCGTGACACCTTGGCAAGTAGAACACCTTCTTTCGGTGTGGGGTTACATGACACTGGATTTCATGTAGCTCACATGGTCTATGTCGGTTAAAGTTAACATTCCCTAATTGAACAAGTAAAATTAACAAGTAACATGAGAAAGTACTTGGGTTACGTACTATGGTCCCTTAAGAGGATCTACTTAGTGTGGATAGGGGTATGAGACTTCATTCACACATGGCATACGTAGGCTTTGAGAGTGGGCATGGTAGGTTTCTCTTATGACATGATGAATGTGAGTTATGCATACTTTATTATGAAATATGAACATGAACTATACTATGACTTCTTATGAGTTTTACTTGGTAGGAGTGGGGGTATGGCACTTCACTTCCACATTGCACAAGTAGACTTAGTAGGATGTCATGGAATGGTTCCTTTGCATTGTGATGAGATTTGAATGCATACATGTATATTGAATGGATAGCTGTTATGAATGACTTTCCTTGTAGTCAAGTAATGTACATGACTATTTCCTTAATTGTGACTATTGATTATAATAAGGTTTAAAGGTGAAGTGCATGACCGAGGTAGCTTCAAAGAGAGCTTAGTAGGGTTGGTATTATGGGATGCCAACCATACATTGTACAAGTGCCTCTCAGGGATTGCTAAGGTGTTGATATTATCATGTAATGAGTATAAATTTGGTATTGGCTTGTGTTATACATTGTAAATGCATGTTAGTTACCATACATTTCACAAGTGATTCCTAGGGGTAAATTATGTGATGATTACCTAATGAGGAGATGATCTTGGTATTTGACTTTGTGTTACTTGATGATTGGACGCTATGTATTGTAAAGTTTGGGAATTGTATTATGTTGATGTTGGAGACTATGCTTATTATTGTATTGTTATCTCTCATGTTATAATGAAAGGTATGTGAGCTGCCTTATTTGTTGCATTCTCCAACTATTTCAAAGATGATCTTCTAGAATGGCATGAAACATAGTTTTAAACAAAATGTCCCCTTTATGCATGTTTTAATGATTTTGTGCACGACTTCCATACTTAGTACTTTTTGTGCTAACCCCATTCTTCTATATTTCTATAAGTTTAGGCTTTGGATATATTGGATTCCATCCTCATGGATAGGTTCATAAGAGATCAAGAAGAAGAAGTTTGGGGAGTCCTCATAGTATTCGAGGACTTGACCAAATGTCCTTTATGGCTTTATTTTTATGTTTTATGTTTTAGACTTGTGTAAGGGCCGTGCCCTTAAGATTAATTATGTAAGGACCATGTCCCTAAGATTTTATTAAATGAGTTTGTTATTCTAAAATGTTATAGATGGTTTGAGACATAGTGTCATAGAAACTCTCTCATTTTATAAAGACTTCGATTGTTCTAAAAGTTTTAAATTCTGCGCTATTTTTTCTATGCTTTTATGTTCAAGTTATGCTATGAGGCTTGTATAAGACCCCTTAGGGGTCAAGTACGTCGGTCACGTCTAGGGGTGTTCTCAAGGCGTGACAAACATGGTATCAGAACATAATGTTTTTGGGAAAGTATTAGGATGTCTCAAACCATGTCGAGTATAGTCATGTTCATCGGTGTGAGTCGCGACACATCTATGAGCGAGAGGCTATATGACGTTAGGAAGTTTCACTTATTTATTCTCTAGTCGTGCCATATAGTTTAACTCTATAAGGTCTTTCTCTCTAATCGGTGGTCTTCTAGATGTGACTACTCAAAGGGCTCTTGTTGCAAGGAGCAAGGGAGAAGGTGTTGGTTGAAATGTCAATCTTGGCTATGTGACTAGATAGAACTTGATATGCTAGATTTTGATGTCATCCTTAGGATGGATTGGTAGTGTTATTGTTATGCTCCTATGTGATGTTAGAACCCGTATAATCAAATTGTTAGTCCCTAAATAAAATTTCCGAGAGTGGAAGGGGGAAAGATCTATGCCATAAGTTTGGTTTATGTTGTTGTCTTAAGGATTGCATGTACCACCTAGTTAAGGTGAAGAAAAAGAAGTGTAAGTAATGACCAACTTCAAAGGGTTAGTTATTTATCTTAAGATTGATCTTAAGTATGGTCATTTGAGAAAGGTGTTTAAAGAATACCTAGGTTTGATTGGTTGGTGGATCCCACCAAAGGTGATGATATGAGTTTCTTGATAAGCTAGACCTTGATGTTGTCCTTAATGTGAATGGACTTCATAGTAGCTTCATGATATTGAGGGTAGAACTCTACTTGACCATTTTGAACTTTGGTAGGTTTTTAAGTTTGGTGAAAAAGGGTGTTTGAGTAATGCCTATATGTGTTAAGTGAATAGATTCTCCTAAAAAGGATAGAAATGTAATTCACCATGGTCTAGAATCACCTTATGTGATAAATGTGAAAACTTAGTGATGACTTGCCCCGACCTTAGAGTTGAAAGAATGGTGCTTAGAAAAGTCCATATAAGTTTACTCCCATGAGGAAGATGATGTTTTTTAGGGTAAAGTCATTGAGTGTCCTTAATATCCATGATTTAGATTAACATGAAATACTCACCTTGAGAAGTTCTTTGAGTTTGGGAAGTTTAGTCCCGATTTTGTAGGCTCATATGAAATCTTAAGTAAAGTTGACAAGGTTGGATGCATTGTTGATAGACTCCTTTTGATTTTTAAATCCAACTTGTCCATTATGAGTTTGTGATGGGTTGGAGGATTTGATGAGTAGTGGTAAATAAGTGATGTTAAGAGAATGATGAGGTGGTATCTTAGTAAGGGTTGTAGTTGAGGGTGCTATTTGGGATGCCAAGGGCCAAAGAGATGTCCCAATATCCTTATGTTCCCTTCTATTCCTCCTCTAGCTTAAGGTGATAAGTTCTCCTTGACTCATTTTATGATTTTGGAGTCTTGGATGTTATGTGTGTCCTATGAATTTCTTATCCCTTAGAGTTACTCTTGTTGACCTTGTTAGGGTTTGGATTAATAGTTGTTAGACCTCTATTGTTTTTAGAACCTAATAAGGTTATAATGAGTCTTAGTAATGCTTTTGGGTTGTTTGAAAGGAGTAGTAATTGAGGTTTTAGTAAAGGGGCTTACTCCCAAGGGGGAGATCATGTGCTTAGATAGCAAAATTGATTGAGAATCCTGATTGATGAGTCCACGATTCGGACTCATTTAGGGATATATTTTGATAGAATTTGTGTCCTCAAAGGCATATTTTGTCTCAATATATGATGAAAACACTTAAGGTTCAGGTAATTGGAGTTTGAGGCAAAGCATGGATACTACTTAGCAAAAAGGAACAAAGGCAGCTGAAAGAACGAAGAAATGAAGATTTGAGCATCGTCGAACCCATTCGGCGAGTCGCCAAAAGGTCTCACCCTCGCCGTTTGTTCCAGTGTGCTGAGACCTGAAGGAAATGATCAAATCGGCGGTGAAAAGAAGCAGTCGGCGTATCGCCTAGCAGTTCTGCGAAGCTGTATCCTATCGCCCAAAGTAACAGAGTTGGAAATATTGAAGGCAAGAGTTGAAAGGCGATGTAGCAGACCAAAGGGAGGATCGCCGAGTGCATCGGCGATCCCGACTAACTGCGCTGAATCGACCTTCCACATCACACTTTTTGAAATCTATAAATACTAGTTTCAGTTTTTATTTTAGTATCAAGTTTTTTTTAGAGAGACATATTTTACATTTTTAGCTTTTCTAAGTTTTGGGGAGACTTTGTTCTTGAAGGGTTTTAATCCCAAGAAATTGGGTGCGGGTCTTCAAGATTCTTCAACCTCGACGTGTTTAAAGACTTAATACTTTGTACCCATTGGATAGTAACACCTTTTGGTATCGATTTCTATCTCTATAGCATGCCTAGCGACAACCCAATTCTTGGGGTGTGATTATGTGAATATGGGTTAGATTATTTGTTGGGTCTTGCTTGCTCATAGTTTAATTTTTGTTTAAATGTGATTTCGATTAGTAGTTGTGTTTGAACTTAGTGAAGTTGTAGTTGCAAATATGATTTCATCTTAGTGTTTTTGGCTTGCTTGAGAGAGAGGTTCGAAAACTAAGACTACTAAATTGATGGCCGGTGGTATTGGGTCGACATGAGGTTCAACTCGAGAGAGTGAATGGGCAAAGGCGGAGGCTATGTTTAAAGCGGCAACTCAGTGTTCGAGAGAAACCGAGTTGATTCGGGGTAAGTTGCTCGAGAGAGAATTTACCTCCACTATAGTCTTGCCTAGTTAGAAATATTCAACTATTTTCTATCAAAAGCATGTACCCAATAATTTAGTCTATCACGTATTCCTATCACATCCGAAGAATCCCGTCTCTCTACCTCCCGGTAGGACCTCCAGAACAGGTACACTGCTTTGGCTGATTACCCAAAGTTGGAGGCAAAACCACATACCAAATTAATCAATCAAAAGATTGAACAAAGATCAACTTCCTCTTCAGTCCAAACCAAAGAGAGTTACACAATGAAGGCCCCGGAGACCTTTGCGCGGGCAGTAAAACCACTAACAGGAAATAAGCCTGATGCAATTCCAACAAAAGAAGAATATTTACCAATTAGGTAATTTTAGTTGGATTACTCGTCACAATATTAAGACTTGTGAATCTACTATTGCAATTAATAACTCTTTAGAAGCTATTCGCTTACTTAAAGAAAATGATATTAATCATTATAAATTTTTTTTAATTATTTACATATTGGTTTGGTGCAAGTTGTTGTTAAGCCTTTGTTTAGGAAAGGACTTGATATTCCTGTCTGTGTCATCCTTAGAGATGGCAGATTTTTGAATTTTGATGATTCGTTGTTAGGAGTTTTGCAGAGTAACCTAGCTGATGGGGCCAGTTTACTTTAATTGTTACCCTAACTTCTCTCTTGACATTAATGATCCTAATGTCATGGATTCTTTGACTCTTAACGTCAAAACCAAAAACCTGAACAGTAAAGTCAATACTCGCGAAATAGCTATCATTTATCGCGTTTATTATAGACTTATGAAAATGGAAGTTGCCTCTGGGTAAAAGTAATTCCGGTTCTTTGAACCTCTACTCTTCTCAAAGGTCATTCTCCTGTTCTTAATAGGAGTCAAGATAAGCTCTAGCTATTCCACTAGGGTCTAGCATATCTCCATTGTCATTTTCAGATGTGACCTCTTCTAAGAGAAGCATAATGTCTTCTTCGCTGGACTGATCATCGTCTATTTTTTCAAGATCTTTCTTTAATCTCTCTTTCAATACACTATTTGATGGTGATATTGTGGTTGCTCTAGGAAATTATTATTTAGAATATGTTGGTTGTTTTCCATAAGATTTTGAAAATACTGTCTAATGGACTTATAGTACAAAATGTATTATGGATGTTTCAGGCTTTAAGGGCCTCATGCTGGGCCTCATTGTTTCCCTGTAAAAATTCTCTTGTCAAAAAATCTGGGAGAGAATTGTTTTCTCCTTTAATAAAATTTATTTTAAAATCAAAGCTAGATAGTAGAGCTTGCCATCTAGCAAAAATTTGTTTCGAAACAAGGTTCTTTACATCTTTTTGTAAAATTTCTTTAGGAGATTTACAATCTACCCTGAGTAAAAACTCTCCACACTACCAGAGCATATTAAAATTGGAATTTTGCAGAAACGGACTCAGACAGGTGAGACTATGCTTATGGAAACCAACCATGAACATAGTTCTATCTTTGTCCCTCGTTTACTCAATTGGAAAGATATACTCTCCAGGAATGATTGGCATTTTGAAAATATAACTCAACCTTTTGCGTCTCATTCTGAAATAACCCAGATTGAAAGAGTCGTTCAATTTACTGATGGGTCTATCGAACTCAAATTTCTTGACAAATCTATTTGGAGATCTTCCTATATCTATCTTAGGCATACAGGTGGACGGTTATGATATAGCCGACAAAAGATAATGGGGTGGCTGCTTTTGATAAAGTAGCTAAAGTGGATGAAACAGTGATCTGCAGTATGAGGAACATGCATTCTTATCCACTTCTTTTCATGAAGGAAGAAGCATTACTGAATGGAATATTGATGGTCTTGAAGAACACCATATTTACAATCAGCTCCATGAAATAGGAGTCTCCATCACTGCATATAAAATGTGAGGTTCTGCAGATAAGAAAGCTGCTACTATGATTGCTGAAGGTTTCACTGGAATGTTAAAACATTGGTGGGACAACTATTGCAACGATGAGACCAAGCACCTCATCATTAATGCTACAACAACGGAAACAGTTGTTAAAACTAAGGGAGGCACTCAGTCTACTTCTCAAGTTACTAGAGAAGATGCTTGTGCTACTCTGCTATATCATATTGCTAAGCATTTCATTGGCGAACCAAAGTTATTTCAGGACAGGAGTCTTCAAATCTTGAACAATCTCAGTTGTCCAAACCTAGACGGTTTCATCCACTATAATCAAGCCTTTTTGAGCAAAGTTATGATTCGTCCAGATTGCCATTTGGATTTTTGGAAAGAACGCTTTATCAGCGGACTACCTCCACTTTTTTCTAACAAAGTAAGAAAAAAAATTCAGGATCGCAATGAAGGTCGCATCCCTTATAGAAGTCTGACATATGGTGATTTTGTAAGTACCATCAATATTGTAGGACTTGAACTCTGCACAAATATCAATCTTTAGCATCAACTTAAGAAAGAACAATCATCTTCTAGGAGAGAACTTGGAAGTTTTTGTCGGGACTTCGGCTTTATCACTCCCCCTGATAAGGTGAAAAAGGACAAAAAAGAAAATAAATCTCATCGGAAGAAATCTCGAAGAAGAGATTATTCTACCCGATCTAAGAGAAAGAAATCTAGGTCCAAGAGGCCTATAGATGCCAAAACAGATGTTTGTTGGACATGTGGCAAGATTGGCCATAAAGCTAATGAATGTCATTCTAAAACCAAGAAGAAAAAGATCAGTCTTCTTAACATTGATGAAGAAACCAAGGTACCTGTACTGAAGCATTTTGTTCCTGCGACAGTATACCTCAAAATATCTGAGTACTTTCAGATCATTCGAAAGAAGCTCTTTTTGATGTTATTCAGCACATAGCTGATGATGAGGCTAGGAATCATTTCACAAGTATACTTAGTGGGATGTCATGGAATGGTTCCTTTGCATTGTGATGAGATTTGAATGCATACATGTATATTGAATGGATAGTTGTTATGAATGACTTTCCTTGTATTCAAGTAATGTACATGACTATTTCCTTAATTGTGACTATTGATTATAACGAGGTTTAAATTAAGTGCATGACCGAGGTAGCTTTAAAGAGTACTTAGTAGGGTTGGTATTATGGGATGCCAACCATACATTGCACAAGTGTCTCTTAGGGGTTGCTAAGGTGTTGATATCATCATGTAATGAGTATAAATGTGGTATTGGCTTGTGTTGTACATTCTAAATGCATGTTAGTTACCATATATTTCACAAGTGATTCCTAGGGGTTACTTATGTGATGATTACCTAATGAGGAGATGATCTTGGTATTTGACTTTTTGTTACTCGATGATTGGAGGCTATGTATTGTAAAGTTTGGGAATTGTATTATGTTGATGTTGGAGACTATGCTTATTATTGTATTGTTATCTCTCATGTTATAATGAAAGGTATGTGAGTTGCCTTATTGGTTGCATTCTCCAACTATTTCGAATATGATTTTCAAGAATGGCATGAAGCATGGTTTTAAACAAAATGTCCCCTTTATGCATGTTTTAATGGTTTTGTGCATGGCTTCCATACTTAGTACTTTTTGTGCTAACCCCATTCTTCTACATTTCTATAAGTGTAGGCTTTGGAGATATTGGATTCCATCCTCATGGATAGGTTCATAAGAGATTAAGAAGAAGAAGGTTGGTGAGTCCTCATAGTATTTGAGGACTTGACCAAATGTCCTTTATGGCTTTATTTTTATGTTTTATGTTTTAGACTTGTGTAAGGGTCGGGTCCCTAAGATTAATTATGTAAGGACCGTGTCCCTAAGATTGTATTAAAAGAGTTTGTTATTCTAAAATGTTATAGATGGTTTGAGACATAGTGTCATAGAAACTCTCTCATTTTATAAAGACTTAAATTGTTCTAAAAGTTTTAAATTCCGCGCTATTTTTCCTATGCCTTTATGTTCAAGTTATGCTATGAGGCTTTTATGAAACCCCTTAGGGTTCAAGTACACCGGTCACGTCTAGGGGGTGCTCTTGGGGCGTGACACCCATTGAATCTTGATTATTGATCTAAAAAATCGAGAGAGTCCTCCCGCCAAACCATCCCCGGAGGAACCTCCAAAGCTTGAGCTGAAAGTTCTTCCTTCTCATCTTTGGTATGCATTCTTGGGGAAAATAATACCTTGCATGTTATCAATGCAGTGGACTTGCTTGAGTGGCGAGTGAAGTTGCTTCTTGAAGTGTTTAAACATTACATCAAAGCAATAAGATTGAAAATTATTGATACTGTCGGTATTCCACCAGGGATTTGCACTCACAAAATCCATTTGGATAGTGAATGCAAACCAAGTGCTAAGCATCAAAGAAGACTAAACCCACCTATGCAAGAAGTGGTAAAAAAATAGATTATTAAGTGGCTAGAAACAAGCGTGGTTTAACCCGTTGCGGTAGCAAATGGGTAAGTCCCATACAATCTGTGCCAAAGATAGGAAGCATCACGGTGATCCCAAATGAAAAAGGGGAACTTATACCTATGAGGTCGGTCATCGATTGGAGAGTATGCATGGACTACCAGAACCTAAATTCTTGGACTAAGAAAGATCATTTTCCAATGCCATTTATGGATCAAATGCTTGATTGGTTTGCGGGTCGTGGATGGTACTGTTTCTTGGAAGGCTACTCCGGATACAACCAAATTTCCATTGCACCGGAATATCAAGAGAAAACCAATTTCACATGTCCCTATGGGACTTTTTCCTTCAAGAGGATGTTGTTTGGGTTATGCAATGCTCCGGCGACATTCCAATGGTGCATGCTTTTTATTTTTGCAGACATGGTGGAAGACTCAATGGAAGTCTTCATGGATGATTTTTCAATTGTGGGTGATTCATTTGAAACATGTTTGGCACATCTTGGGAAGGCCCTTCAAAGGTGCATAAAAACTAACCTAATCCTAAATTGGGAATAATGTCATTTCATGGTTAAATAAGGCATAGTCCTAGGCCACAAGGTGTCACAAAAGGGATTGGAGGTAGACAAATAAAAAATTAAGGTAATTGAGAAGTTTCCTCCACCTATTTGTGTAAAAGCTATTCGGAGTTTCTTGGGTCATGCATAATTCTATCAGAGATTCATCAAAGACTTCTCAAAAATTGCACACCCATTGAGCAAGCTATTGGAGAAAGAGGCGAAGTTTATTTTTGATGATGCTTGCTCAAAAGCTTGAGTGCTTGAAGGAAAAGCTAATCTCTACCCTACTGATCATTAGCCTGGATTGGCCTAAACCATTTGAGGTGATGTGTTATGCGAGTGGTACTACTCTAGGAGCTGTGTTAGGGCAAAAGTGCAACAAGATCTTTCATCCAATTTATTACGCCAGCAAGTCGCTTAATGGAGCACAACGTAACTACACTACTACTGAACAAGAACTACTTGTTGTGGTATATGCATTTGAGAAGTTCAGGGCATACTTGTTGGGCACTAAAGTAATAGTTCACATTGATCATGCAGCGCTGCGGTACTTAATGGCGAAGAAAGATGCAAAGCCGAGGTTGATCAGATGGGTCTTGTTGTTGCAAGTGTTTTATTTTTAAGTAAAAGATCGTAAGGGGTGTGAAAATCAAGTGGCAAATTATTTGTCGCGGTTAGAAACCAATACGATTGACCCCAAAGAAAGAGACATCGTGGCTGAATTTCCAGATGAAACAGTGATGAGGGTAACCCAAAGAAACACCCCTTGGTATGCTGATCTTGCAAACTATGTAGTGTGTGGAATAATACCCGATGGTCTAAATTTTTACCAACAAAAGTGGTTCTTGTTCGATGTAAAGAAATATTTTTGGGACGAACGGTAACTATTCAAAGAATGTGCAGACCATATAATTCGATGATGTGTACCGGAAGAGGAGGTCAATGAAATTCTCAATGTGTGTCACACTTCACTTATTGGTGGACATCATAGTGGAGTGCGAACAACATCAAAAGTGTTTCAAAGTGGTTACTATTGGCCATCACTATATCGAGATGCGAATGACTTTGTGAAACATTGCATATCATGCCAAAATCAAGGAGGGGTATCAAGAAATAATGAATTACCTCTCAACCCCATCCTAGAAGTTATGTTGTTCGATGTTTGGGGTATAGATTTCTTGGGTCCATTTGTGAGATCTTTTGGAAACAAGTACATTTTGGTGGCGGTTGATTGGGTTTCCAAATGGGTGGAAGCTGTGGAATTACCCAACAATGAGTGTAAGAGTGTGGTTCAATTCTTAAAGCGATATATTTTTGCACGATTTGGTACCCCGCGTGCTATCATCAGTGATGGACGATCTTATTTTTGCAACCGAATGTTTTCTCTATTATTGAGAAAATATGGGTTCAAGCATAAAGTTGCAACGCTATATCATCCACAAACTAGTGGCCAAGTAGAGGTTTCAAATCGAGAGATTAAAAGTATTTTGTCAACAACTATAAATGCAAATCGGACGGATTGGTCTCAAAAGTTGGATGATGCTCTATGGGCATATCAGACTGTGTTCAAAACACCAATTGGTATGTCACCCTATCAGTTAGTGTTTGGAAAGTCTTGTCACATTCCAATTGAGCTTGAACATAAGGCTCTATGGGCGTTGAAGACATTAAATATGAATTGGGAGAAAGCTTCGAAAGGGAGAATTAATCAACATCATGAGCTGGAGGAATTTCAGTTGAAATCGTATGAAAGTTCAGCCTTGTATAAGGAGAAAATGAAGAAGTTGCATGACGCCAAAATCCTTCAAGGCAAATTTTGAGCCAGTGATTTTGTTTTGCTCTAAAATTCTCATTTGAGACTTTTCCCCAGAAAACTAAAATCGAAGTTGTCTGGTCCATTCAAAGTAACTCGACTCTTTTCAAATGGGGCAGTCGAAGTGGAAAGTAAAGATGGACCGGCCTTCAAGGTGAATGGAAAGCGTTTGAAACTCTATTTTGGAGAATGTCATGAGATATTGATAATTGAAGTGGTGTATTTGGAAGTTGCTTGAATTCATTTCCAAGTCGTGCCATGATGTTAAATAAGGCGCTTCTTAGGAGGCAACCCAAGTTTAGTTGTTTTTGAATAATGTGTGCTGGATGTGGAGGGACAAGTGATTGTGCGATGGCCTAACCATTTCGACGGTCACAATTTGGTTCGCCATTTTTACCTGACACAAGGACCATCATCCTGGATTATTTGGCGAAACAGCCAGTCTAATCGGTGATTCGTCGATGAGGTTTGGTGAGCCCAGTCTCTACCGCCCTATGGTTACTCCTGAAGGGCCAGTATTCTGGAATATTCTTGACGTTGCTAGTCTATTTGGCAGTGCACCAATGGGGTTCGGCGAGCTTGACTTCGACCGCCATTTGTTCACCTTTGAAGGGCCAATGTTCTATAACTTTAGGCAAGCCACATGCAGTTAGGCGGTTCACCGAGGCGTTCAACGATCTTTAACAAGCTTCGCCGATGGTCCTCACAATGAAGAATTCTCCTAGCCCTGTTCCTTTCTTTCAGTACTTTTTCATCTTTCATTTTTGTATTTATTTTTTAATTTTGCATTAAGGACAATGTTAGGTCTAGTTGGTGGGGTGAGGGTTTGATACCACCTATGAGATTTTAACTGTCGGTAAGAGTCAATACCGATGACTTGAATATTTCTCTCAATTAAAGAGAATATTTATGCAGCTCTGATGAGGCAAATTGACTTACATAATTCATATGTGAACTCCTATCATATCATTGTGACTAGCCGGTGGTTGAGTTGATCTCTTGTGATGATCATTGCACGCTAACCGAAAATTATAGGGTCTTGTTTGATGATTGTGTCGAATGCCATGTGAGGTGAGGTTGTCTTGAAATATCAGCTTGGTAATACCTAGAACTTGCCCCGTTAGTCCAGTTGATTGATGGAAGTAAGCGATTGAGATGATTTTAGGAAAATTATTTGAAGTGTGAACCAAAAATTGATCTTATACATCTTTGTGATCACCTTGTGAGAGTGTGAACCTAGCTTGACACCATTTGAGTCTATCCTTTTTTTTGGAAGAAACTTGAACAATTTTTACCTCTTTATCCCATCACCTATAACCTTCATGAAGTATTGGTTCATTTGAATCGCCAACTTAGGCCAAAAGCCTAAGTTGGGGGTGTGGTGAAAAACAAGGAAAATCAAGAAGTGTGAAAATTCTACCTTTGAAGGATCATGTTGAAAGAGATGGAACCCCTCCATGTAAAAAGAAAAGAAAAGAAAAGAAACCTGTGAAAACAGAATAAAGATTGAAAAAAAGAAGAGTTTGTGAAAGGAGCAAAAGAAATGGGATATCCAGTAAGTCATGCTTAAATGAATAATAGGGTGGATTGTAAGCATCATAGAGTGTAAAAGAGAAGGAGAAAAAGTGAATTACAGGCCATACTTCATGAAGGTAGAAGTCACTAAACCAAAATGATCATACCATTACACTCAACCCCATTACAAGCCTTGATCAAAGACCTTTGTGATCATGAGCAAGCTGAAAATAATGTTGATTGGAAAATAAGGGCAAGCCTATGAGTAGAGTCATGCATGTGTTTATCTTTGGGAGTGTGAGAGTTGTATTTGATTCCGAAATATTGTTTATAAATTGTGTATGAGCATGGAATCATTCTTGGTGTGAGGGCATTCGAACGCTTTTGTTGAGCATGAACTTGCATTTGAAGAAAGCATTGTGAGCTTGGGTTCTCTTTGATGATGGTTAGTCACAACATGAAATTTAGAGTGCACAATTTAACATTGCATGCGAAGTTTGAACCTCTAGTGTGCATTCGTGTTGAGTCTTGAGCAGCACTGTTTGTAGAAGTCCTTATTGAGATGATTGATCTTGTGTTTTACTTAAGGACAAGCAAAAGTTTAAGTTAGGGGTGTTGATAAGTCTGGGAATTTGAATCATTTAGGGCTTAATAATTACAGTTTAATGTCCTCATTTGCCTAACTTATTTTCTAAACTGATCATTATGTGTTGATTTGTAGCTAGGAGGACAAAAGAGACGGGCAAGGACATTAACGGGCAAAAGTGAGAAGAAAAACAAAGCTGAAAATCGCCAAAGCCACTCGGCGGTTCGCTGAGTGGCATTTTAGCCTGCCAAATATAATAGTGCACTGGGCCTTGAACAAAGAAAATTAAGCGATAGAACATCCTTTTTGGCGAGTCGCCGATTGGTTCAGCAAAGGAGTTCCAGTCCGTTGAAATTTACAGGACCTTGGTGAAAATGCATACACAAGAGACGATTAGAAAGGATAGGAGGCGCATCGCCGATCAGGTCAGCCGGCCCGACCTATATCGCCTAAAGTTATAGAACAAAAGTGGTGAGAACTCAAGAAAAAAGGCGATGGATAGAGGCGTTTGGCGAGTCGCTGACCTATTTGGCAACACACGACTTATACCGTTGAATGACCCAGAAGGCCAAATTATGAAAAAGTATAAATTGATTTTTAAAAAGATATCAGAGCATCATATCATTGTGAGACTACGAGTTTTTAACTGAAACATTTTTATTGCTTATTTTTTATGAATTTTCTAGTAGATTTTCATCGGGTTTTGGAATTGAAGCTAAATTTGAGCATTGTAAAGATTCAGATCTTATTACCTAGCTCATGGCAACCGTAGTTGGTATTAATTTCTTACTCTTTATGATGTGTGTCTAAAAAACCCAGTCTTGGGGATGTGATTATGTGATTAATTTCCTTAACTAGCTTATGGGTATTAGTAATTACTGATTTTATAACTATTTCGAAGTGGGTTGGATTGGTAATTGAGGTTAAATTTGTGGATTGTAGTTGAAAAATGCAGTTCTAGTTTAGTGTTCTATGCTTGCTTGAGAAAGATTTTTTTGAATTAAGATTACCAATTGATGATTGTAGTGATTGGGTTGTTATGGGTTCAGCTAGAGAGTGAATTTTAATTCAATCCTACCTATCTAGCTCGAGAGAGTAGGTAAATTGAGGTTTTGGGTTGTTCATAGTTCGATGCTTGTTGAGGTTCGACAGAACTCATTTGATTCATAATGGTTGATCGAGAGATGGCCATTGCATCTAAAGTCTATCCTACCCACTTAGATTCAACAACTTTTAGTACTTGAAAATCACCCGTATAACGAAATTGGCAATTAATCGATCACATCCCCAAGTATCCCTATCTACTTGATTATTTCGCTGTTTTTCTTAGTTGTTAATTGACAAATTTTACCCCCCATTTGACACTTGTTGTCAACTCTTTTGATGTAACACTCCGGAAACAAGTAGGCTAAACTAGAGCTAAACATGAGGGTTAAATGTCAAGAGTAAAGGTTAAGAGGCAAGGAAAATGAGTGAGGGCCAATTGAGGGGACCTAGGCAGTCCACCCTCCCCTAGACACTGCCCAAGTGACCACGACCACTCCCAAGACTCGTGGTAGGGACCACGAATCATGATGTGGTCCGTGGTAGACTAGGAAGTGAGCTCCCTAAAACTACCCAAATCAAGCTCTCCTTGACGAGCCACTTCACGGCTCGAGGTGAAGACCATGGCTCGTGGGAAGGCTCATGGAGAAGAGTTGGGTGTGTGAGCGTTGAAGGCCAAATGGCTTAGCCAATGCCTCAAGGTCCACAAGAGGGACCATGGCTCGTGGCCTTGACCACGTCTCGTGGAGCCCCTCGTGAAGATGTCTTGGGCTTGTGAGCTTAAGGCACAAAAGTGCCTAGCCACTGCCTCAAGACCACGAGAGGGACCATAAATCGTGTCTTTGACCATGGCTCATGGAGCCCCTCGTGGGATTGCCTTGGGCTTCTGGGCTAAGGGAACAAGTTTCCCAAGCTACTTCCTCAAGTCCACGAGTTGGACCACAGCTCGTGGTCATGACCACGCTCGTGGAGCCCCTCGTGGCACCTGTGCGACTCAATTTAAGTGAGGGTTATTTTGGGCATTTCCTTTTTAAGTCCTATCGAAGTGGGGTCATTTTGTATTATTTTTATACCACTATATAAGGCATTTTAAGTAAAACTACACCAAAACTAAGTCATTTTTCACAAACACCCAAATCAAATAAAAAAGCTCATCTTCTTCACAATATTTGTCTCTCTAAAACTCAAGGAAGAAGAAGAGTAGAATTGGAGCTAGGGCTTGAAGAAATCAAGGCTTTTCCTTAAATTCTTTGTAGATTAATCATCAAGGTATGGTAGCTCTTCATATATGGGAAGATTTCACCCATAGAGTCCCTTCATAATTAGATTTCAAAGCTTACAATTTCCCCATAAGTTAGGGATTCACTCCAAGGTCAAGGGTTCCTTTCAAAAACATTTTCAATGGTTGATTTATGATGGATTATGATTGAATTGATGATTTATTATTGATTTATGATGAAATCCTCCCAAGAAACCATGAATCCCCCATATTACTAAATTGTGATCTTGTGATGTGGGTTGATTGATTATAGAAGCATGTGAAGAGATTATGCTTAGAATGACTGAGTTAATTGAATGATGTTATTATCCATATCTTATGTAGAAATTATAGAGGTTTGGGTTGAATGTGATTCATGGTCCTTGAAGGGTAAAATATAAGAATTCTACATGAAAATAAGAATTGTGTATGTGCTTTAGGATTCACTTTGAGAGTGAAGATCCTATGACTATGGTGTAATTGTAGTATTGTTGAAAGGTCATTCTCCCATATACCCTTTGATGAGTCCACGTTTTGGACTCATTTAGGGCTTTATTTCAATAGATTTAGTGTCCTCAAATGCATATTTTTTGCCAATAACTGATGTAAATCCTTGATTTTCAGGTATTTGGATTGAGGAACAAAGCATGGACACTAATGAGCAAAAAGGAACAAGGCAGCTGAAAGAATGAAGAAAAGAAGGCCTGAGGATCACCTAAACCTTTAGGCTAGTCACCGAATGGCCATAATCTCGCCTAATGTTCCAGTGTACCAAGACCTGAAGGAGAAAATCATGTCGGCGATAGAAAGAAGCAGTCGGCGAGTCACCGAAGAGTTCTGCGATGCAGTACTATATCACGCAAAGTTACAGAACTTGAAGTTGTTGAAGGACAAAGCAAAGAGGCGATGGAACTTTCCAAAGGGGGGATCGCCGAGTGGATCGGCGATCCTGACTTATTGCACGGAATGGTCCTTTGCAACACATTTTTGACAATTATAAATACTCGTTTGAATTTTTAGTTTAGTGAGTTCTTTTTTAGTGTTTTGATAAATCTTATTGTTGAGTTTTCAAGTTTGAGAACTGAGTTTAGAGAGAATATTTTCTTTAGCTTTGAAGATTTCTATTTCTGAGAAATTGGAAGTGGGTGTTGAAGATTCTTCATCTTAGACCTTTGTAAAGACAATATTTATCGTACCTAGTTGATGGAAATGCAATTCGGTATCGATCTCTACCTTTTTACTATGTCTAGCTAAAACCCCAATTCTTGGGTGTGATTATGTGATTATGGGTTGATTTAGGTGTTGGGTATTGTTATTTGATAATGTAAATGTTGTTTAAAAGTGATTTCATTCAGTAATGGTGGCTTAATCTAAAGGTTTGTAGTTGCTAATGCAACTCTACCTTCGTGATTTTGGCTTGTTCGAGAGAGAGGTTTTAAAACTAAGATTATTGATTTGATGGTCTGTGGGTATTGGGTTGTCGTGGGTTCAGCTCGAGAGAGTGAATCCTAAACCCTTTTCCACACATTCAACTCGAGAGAGTGAATGGACTAAAGTGAAGGTTGTTCTTAATTGCTGATTATTGGTGTTCGAAAGAAACCAATTTGATTCGGGGTAAATTGTTCGAGAGAAAGTTTATCCCCACAAAAGTCTAGCTTAGTCACTGATTTACAACTATTCACTATCAATTACGATTACCCAGTTGTCCACCTAAGCCCATAATATTGTCACATCCCAAGAACCCGTCTCTTTACTTGTATTTTCATGTTATTCCTTTTGTAGTTGTTAATTGCAACCAAACGTAGGCCATCAAGATGACATCGGTAACCTCAATGATGTCAACGATCCTAATGTTAATGACCCCTATCTTATGGGTGGAATTGGTGCCATTCGCTTGCTTCCGGCCGAAGGGAATGCGGTGTTCCAAATCACAAGTACTATGTTGAAGCTCTTGCAATTGAAGGGGTTTTTCAATGGTTTAGCTCATGAGGATCCCCATGAGCATATTTTAAATTTTATGGATGTTTGTGGATTGTTCTCCTTCAAGAATATATCTCAAGAGTCGGTTTGATTGAGTTTGTTCCCATTCTCTCTTATGGGAGAAACCTGTAAGTGGCTGGCTGAATTGCCACGTGAATCAATCACTTTGTGGGAGGAGTTGGTCACCGCATTTAATGTGAGATTTTTCCCTCCTTCGAAGATGATGACTCTTCGGGACAACATCCAAAGCTTTAAGCGTTTGGAGGGCAAGCTAACTCATGAAACTTGGCTACAATTCAAGAAGTTGGTGCTCCAATGCCCCACTCATGGCTTGCCTGACAATGTGTTGCTGCAGTATTTTTATCGAAGCCTTGACTTGGTAAACAAGGGTGTTGCTGACCAACTTTTTCCGGGAGGTTTGATGCACCAACCTTATGTGATTGCGGCTCAGCTCTTGGATGGCATGACTATCATAAACAGGGTGTGGTATACCTGTGAAGACCAGGTCTCCCCTTTCACATTTAAACTGACCAAGGAGCAACTGGAGAAAGACCAAGAGAGGGACAATAACATGGCCAAGATCATGACACAACTTGATATTTTGTCCGAAAATGTCATGGGATCTGGTGCTCGGAGTATCAATGTCGTGGGTGTCGGGTGTGCTAATCCTGAGGAGGCAAAGTTTAAGGCTTTGTACAGGGAAGAGGTAAATTTCCTAGCCAACCGAGGTGACGGTTATCGTTCAAACTATCCGAGGTAGGGTGGTAACCAAGGTTGGAATCGGGATGAAGGTTGGAAGGATCGTGATCGAGAATGGAGGGAACGAAATCCAAATTGGAAGGATGGGGAAAAGGATAGGTATGTGCCTCCCCACGAGCGCCAAAATCCAAAGGATTCGGAATGTGGCAGGTCTGAGGATATGCTTTCTCATATCCTCAAAAAAGTTGAGGGGTCCGACAAGATTTTAAAAGAAATGAAAGATGATGTGTTGACCCTTATCCAGACCGTTACCTTCTATTCAGTATCAATCAAACAGTTGGAGACCCAAATGGGTCATATCTCATCTCATTTCAACTCCAGATAGCAAGGGGTTTTTCCTAGTGACAATGTTGCCAACCCCAAAAATGAGGTTTGAGTGTGGACTTGTGTTATTCCATGACGTTAACTAGCTGATTGGGAGGCAACCCAAGACCCTTTATTGCTTTCATTTTTGTTTTGGTAAATAATGGTGTGTTGATTGTGCAGGTTAAAGTGTGGAAGATGTTTGAAAATTTCAGGTTGGCGAGCCAATAGACTAGTCGGCGACCCCGACCTGGACCACCGTTGGACTCGAGACAAATTTAAATTGGATTATTTAAAACTCGACGAGTCTAGGAGCAACTTCGTGAATCACCGACCAGGTCGGTGATCGCGATTTAGTCCCCGTTTGGACCCCTACATTAATTGGAGGTCCTATAAAACTCGGCGAGGTAAGTTACCACTCAGCGTGTCACCGAGTGGGTTGGCGAGCACGAATAATGTCACCGAATAGGTGAAAACTGGACGGTTTTAATGCCAAAGGTTCAAAAGTTTTAAATTCCTTCACTTTCCCTCACTTTTATCTTCTCAAATTCACACCCGCACATTAGTTTCTATATTTTTGCAGTTTTAGAATATTTTAGTCATTGATTTGTGCTCGGATTGGGATTTCTCTGTTGCCTAACATTTCAGTCTTTATTATTCGGCATCTAAGGTTGGTTTTCCGAACCCCGAGTTTACTTTTATCAAAATTGTACTCATTTGCAAATGATCTTATCGTGTTGTCATGTGTTGGGCCTCTCTGATAGGATTAGAATGTGTGATTTCCTATTTGAATTCGATAATCTTACCCGTAATGCCTTTAATGTTAGATTCCCGTAATTTGTGCCTTAAAATGAGTAAAATCTTATGGGATTGTGCTTGCATGTTGTTGGGTCTAGTCGGGTAAAGTCTAAGTAACCCGTAGTTGTTCCAAATGACGTAATTTTCCCAATGATAGAGCGGGTGACTTCATTCTTAAGGGAATATATCATCAAATGGCCAAATTTGGCAAAACCAGGAGAAGTCTGAGTATCTCAGTGTAATGGGTGTAATAGGTCTTGTTCTAATTTGAGTTTTTCATGCTTTGATTTTCATTTCGAGGGTTACAGGGTTGAATTTGAGAAGTTGGGTTGAAATTAGGCAGTTGGGTCGTTTGGCAAGCTGGGTCGAGCTTACTGAACCACTCGGCGGTTCACCGAAATTCCTCATCCCGCCTTTAATTTCATGATTTACTTGTTGTTTGGCTCTATTACTTTTGGCGAGAAGCTTGAGGTCGCCAAAGTCACTCGACGACTTGCTGAAAGTCTTCTTGATAGCCCTTTGTCTGCACCCCTGTAGCTTAAATTACACTGTAACTTTTGGTGGTCTAATCCTTTCTCGCCAAAGGATGTCGGCAATTTGCCGAACGTCCTTCCCATCACTGACGTGCCAAACCTTTCTGAGATTTTTGAGCCAATCCTTTCGGTGAGCCCGATCTAGCTGCTAAAGAGATTCGGTGACTTGTCGACTGGTTCGACGAGTCTGTCTGCAACTGTTCTTCTGTGATTTTAATTAAAATTATTTTTAACTTTTTCCCTTCATTTTTCAGACATGGTCAGAACCAACATTGACATGCCACCCCGGAAAAGAGTACGGGGTGTCACAATAAATGAAGGGGGATCAAATCCTCCAAAAGAGAAAGGCAAGAACCTCCACTAGGAGACCTGCAAGAGAAAGAAGCCCATATCTGATAGGGTGACTACTGGTTCCCAGACTACTTTATCTGAGCTTGAGGATGACCAGCCACTACAGTCCTGACAGACATAGCTTCGTGCTAGGGCTCGCCCTGACTCAGCCAGAGTTCCTCCTGCTCCTACGACAGCAAACTCAGTGCCAGCTCGGGCACCTCCTATTGCTCCTGTGCCACCAGTCGTCCCTCCTCCCAAACTTCTTACCAGATTGAAAGGTGATGGTTTACGAACCATCCTCTAGGAGAAGTTGATGTCGAAAGAAGGCTTGGAGGGCAAGTACTCAGATGTGAGGGATACCTTTCATTTCCACAGATTCAAGTAGTTCATCAGGCCTCGAGGCCCCTATACTTCTTTATGGGTCCGAGAATTTTACACGGCATATGGTGATCTGGTTCCCAAGAGTAAGAAGAAGGCCAGTGAGTTTAGACCGGTTAAATCGGTCATGGTCTGGGGTAAGGAAGTTGGTTCTAGCAGTGAATACACTAACATTGTTTTGGACAAAGCTCATCATTCTTCACATCCCTACGGGGAATTGCATGTCGCTCAGTCACTAGATGAGTTAAAGGGATGGCTGGAACCTCTGATTTCCAATACCACCCAGAGGTGGATCGAGACAGGAGTTCACATAGAGAAAAGGGATTTGAGTATTGCTATTCGTTTCTGGTTTGGGTTCATTAGCAGCACCATAATGCCATCCCAGAATGAGTCCATTCTGTGTCATCCTAAGACAGATTGCCTTGGAGATATCATATCCAAAAGGCGTATTGACCTGGGCCTTATCATTGAGCAGGAGATGGCCATGAGGGCCAAGCAGAGGCAGACCTCTCTACCATTCCCAGTACTGATCACGGAGCTATGCCGGCGTGCGGGAGTTCCCTGGGATGCTGCTAGAAAATTTGATATTACCCCGTCTTCCTCCACTGACATCCGGCGCATTGAGGCTGAGTTTACTAGAGAAGAGGCTGACAAGAGGAGGGCAGCTCCGGTGGACACATCCCCGGAGGTGGATATAGATTTGATACCTGCAGAGGCATTTTTTCATACTCCGACCTCCGACCCTTCAGGTACTTCTGCCCCTTACCCTTCTTCACAGGCTCAGGGTAGCTCAACCTCGTCCCAGTGACGAGTCCACAATTTGGAGTCATATAGGGCTATATTTTGATAGAAATTGTGTCCTCAAATGCATATTTTGTCTCAATATCTGATGAAAACACTTACGTTTCAGGTAATTGGATTTTGAAGCAAAGCATGGACACTACTTAGCAAAGAGGAACAAAGGAAGCTGAAAGAACAGAAAAATGATGGTATGTAGATCGCTGAACCCATTCGGCGAGTCGCCAATGGGTCTTATCCTCGCCTTTTTCTCCAGTGTGCTCAGCCTTGAAGGAAATGATCAAATTGGTGGTGAAAAAGAGTAGTCGGCGTGTCAACGAGTAGATACGTGAAGCAGTACTATATCGCCCAATGATCTAGGACACAAGGATGATGAAGATAAAACTTGAAAGGCGATGAAGCAAGCCAAAGGGTAAATTGCCAATTGCATCGGCGATCCCGACTAACTTTGCCGAACGCTTCTTCGCAGCACATTTCTGAAAAATTATAAATAGTAGTTCACTTTTTATTATTATTATCAAGTTGTATATCTAACATTCAATAATCAGTTTTAGACTTAGAATATTTTGAGAGTTATTTGGAGAACCTTGAAGATTCAAAGGGTTTCAACTCCAAAATTTTGGACTTGGGTCTTGCTGACTCTTTATTCTAAACTTGTTTTGAGACTTAATCTTGCATACCCATTGATGGAAACTGATATTGGTATACATTTCTATCTCTTTTACATGTCTAGCTAAAACCCAATTCTTGGGGGTGATTTTGTGAATATGGGTTAGATTATCTGTTGGGTCTTGTTTGTTTTTGGGTTATTTGTTGTTTTGATGTGATTTCGTTTAGTAGTTGTGGTGGAACTTAATGAGGTTGTAGTTGCAAATACAACTTCACCTTTGTGTTTTTGTCCTACTCTCGAGAGAGGATGCAAAACTAAGACTACTAAATTGATGGCCGATGGGAATGGGTCGACATGAGGTTCAGCTCGAGAGAGTGAACCCTAGTCTTATTCCCACACACTCAGCTCGAGAGAGTGAGTGGGTTAAGGCGAAGACTATGCTTAAAGAGGCAACCCGGTGTCCGAGAGGAACGGGGTTGATTCGGGGTAATTTGCTCGAGAGAGAATTTACCCCCACTATAGTCTAGCCTAGTAACAAAGATTCAATGAATTTACCAACAATAGTGTAATCTATCTCGTATTCCTATCATATCCTAAGAATCCCCAAACTCTCTATCTCATTTTTGCTTATTTTTGCTATTTTTAAGTGCTTATTGCTACAAACCCCCCATTGATATTTGACGCTTGCGTTACCCCTCTTTGATTTATAATGTTTATATATGATAATGTTTTTAGCTATGACTAATTAGAACTAAATTTTATTATTCTATTAATTTTCACGCCCACTCCCTTGGGACTCGACCCCAACCCTTGGTTGGGTTACTAAACTATTGTACGATCATAGACACCCGAATTGTAAGACGTGTCTTGATTACACAAACATCGAAATAGCGCCGCTGCCGGGGAGTGGTGTTACGTTAGAATTTTTAGTCTAATAACATTTTTGTTCTTGCTAGTTGTAGTTTACTTACTTTAATTTGTAGTTTTGTTTTGTCTGCTTGTGTGACTATTTCAGGAGAAATGAGTGAGAAGGAAAGCTATGGGTATCAAACAGATCTCCCCCTCTTGAAACTGTTAAACCTGAGGGACAACCTCCCTAACCTTCAATCAGGTAGGGGATGAAACCATTCAGGGAATGTGGTCAAAGTTTCAAGCAATACTAGAACCATGCCCATCTCATGGGATGACCGACAAAGCGCTACTGGAGTGTTTCTATAGGGGTTTTGGACCTCAAAATAGGAATGTCGTCGATCAACTATTCAAGGGTGGTATGCTACACCAGTCCTATGAAGTGGTAGCCCAAATCCTTGATGGCATGGTTGAAACTAACAGGGAAGCCCAAAAGAAACACGAGTGGGACTCACTAGTGGCTCAAGTGGACGGTCTGTCCAAACGAGTCATGGAGTTAAAATCACAATCCATGGAAAAGGACAAACCCTTCTCCCTATGAGAATGTAGAAAAAGGGAAGAACTAGGGGGGTGTGCAAAATGATGAAGCTCTTTTACTCACTCAAAAAAAATTTGAAGCACAAGACAAGATGCTGAATGAGATGAAAGAGAACATCGAAATGCTGAATGAGATGAAAGAGAACATCGAAATGCTGAATGAAATGACAACCTCTAACTCCATAACTATTTAGCTGTAGGATGCTCAAATCAGCCATTTCATATCAGGTCGTTATCCTCCATTCGCAGAGGACTTGCCTAACTACACCATGGTCGACTCCGAGGATGAGGAGTAGGTGCTAACTTTCATCGTGCCACAACGTTAACTAAGGCGCTATTTGGGAGGCAACCCAAAACCCCTTTACATTGCTTTTTGTTTCTTGGTAAAATAATGGTGTGTTGATGGCGCAGGATGAAATGTGGGGAGTGTTATGAGATAATGGAATTGTCAAGTGAAACATGTCATGTCGGCACATCACCGAGGAGACCGGTGATCATGACCCAGGCCGCCGTTGGACCTAAGGCAACTTTAAGGGAACGTCTGTAAAACTCAGCGAGCCCAAGAAATGATTCGTGAATCACCAAACTCATTGGTGATCTCGATTCTCACCGCCGTTTGGATTCCCCAATTGACTGGGAGTCTTGTAAAACTCGGCAAGACCAGTAATCAATCGGCGCTACGCCAAAAGGATCAGCGAGCACGACTAATGTCTCCGAATGGGCAGAAACTAGACAGTGTTTCAAGCCAATGCATTAAATGTTTCAATTCCATTTACTTTCCCTAATTTTCAAGATTTGCAAACTCACACTTAGTTCATACTTTCAATATTCCTCCTATTTTAGAGTGTTTTAGTTGATGATTTATGTTCTGAACTTGAGTTACGCTGCTGCCTAGCGAATCAACTTTATTTTAATCAGCACGAAAGGTTAGTTCTCTAACTTTGAGCTCTTTCTATCGATTTTGTACTCAATGCAATGATATTACCTTAATGATGTGTGTTGAACTTGCTAGTAATATTTAAAATTTTGTTGCCTGTTAGATTCACTTTTGTTGCTCAAACCAAGTTGAATAGTTAATTCCAGAAATTGACGCCTTGAAAAAGATGAAAAATTGTGGCTTGTGCATAAGGGTCATTAGGTCTAAGCCTAATTTAAGTTGTGCATGATTTAATTTCATTTTTAGGGGTTGCAGGGTTGAATTTGAGGTGATGGTTGAAAATAGGCAAGTTAGGTCATTTGGCGAGCTAGGTTGAGCTCGCCAAATTACTCGGCGACTTGCCTAATGTCCCGCCACAATTTGGACTCATTTAGGGCTCTATTTTGATAGAAATTATGTCCTTAAATGCATATTTTGTCTCAATATCTGATGAAAACACTTAAGCTTAAGGTAATCAGATTCTGAGGCAAAGCATGGACACTACTTAGCGAAAAGGAACAAAGGCATCTGAAACAACAAAAAAATGATGATATGCGAATCGCCGAACCTATTCAGCGAGTCGCCAACAGGTCTTATCCTCGCCTTTTACTCCAGTGTGTTGAACCCTGAAGGAAAGGATCAAATAAATGGTGAAAGGGATAGTCAGTGTGTCATCGAGTAGATATGTGAAGCAGTACTATATCGCCCAATGGTCCAGGACTCGAGGATGCTGAAGGAAAACCCTGAAAGGCGGTGAAGCAAGCCAAAGGGCGGATCACCGAGTGCATCGGCAATTCGAACTAACTTCACCGAACACTCCTTTGCAACACATTTCTGAAAAACTATAAATTCTAGTACTCTTTTTATTATTAGTATCAAGTTGTGTATTCTAACATTCAGTACTCAATTTTAGATTTAGAATATTTTGATAGTTTTAGGGAGAACCTTGAAGATTCAAAGGGTTTCAACTCCAAGCTTTTGGACTTGGGTCTTGCTGATTCTTCATTCTAGACTTGTTTTGAGAATTAATCTTGCATACCCATTGATGTAAACTGATATTGGTATACATTTCTATCTCTTTTACATGTCTAGCTAAAACCCTAATTCTTGGGGTGTGATTTTGTGAATATGGGTTAGATTATCTGTTGGATCTTATTTGTTGTTGGTTTATTTGTTGTTTTGATGTGATTTCGTTTAGTAGTTGTGGTGGAACTTAATGAGGTTGTAGTTGTAAATACAACTTCACCTTTGTGTTTTTGGCCTACTCTCGAGAGAGGATGCAAAACTAAGACTACTAAATTGATGGCCAGTGGGAATGGGTCGACATGAGGTTTAGCTTGAGAGAGTGAACCCTAGTCTCATTCCCTCACACTCAACTCGAGAGAGTAAGTGGGTTAAGGTGGAGGTTGTGCTTAAAGCGGCAATCCGGTGTCCGAGTGAAACAGGGTTGATTCTGGGTAAGTTGCTCGAGAGAGAATTTACCCCCACTATAGTCTAGCCTAGTCACAAAGATTCAATGAATTTACCAACAGAAGAATGTACCCAATAGTATAGTCTATCCCGTATTCATATCACATCCCAAGTAATCCCCAAACTCTCTATCTCGGTTTTGCTTATTTTTGCTATTTTTAAGTGTTTATTGCTACAAACCCCCCATTGATATTTGACGCTTGCGTCACCCCTCTTTGATTTATAATGTTTATATATGATAATGTTTTTAGCTGTGACTAATTAGAACTAAATTTTATTGTTCTATTAATTTTCACGCCCATTCCCTTAGGACTCGACCCCAACCCTTGGTTGGGTTACTAAACTATTGTACGATCGTAGACACCCAAATTGTAAGGTGTGTCTTGATTACACAAACATCACCCAGCCAACCAAGATTACTCAAGCGATGATCCTGAAGATGGGGCACCTAGCCCATTAAGCTAACGTGAGAGCTACCCGGCTAGAAAGATCCATTCCCTTGATGATTGAGGCTGTTATTCTTGCTTCACTGACCCCCTTCCAGACTTCTATTGACACTCTCACCATGAGAGTCGAGGCTTATTAGAGCAGGCAGGGGAAGACCTCCGAGGTTACGGTTTTGAGAGCCGATGTGGCAGACCTGAGGAAAGATATGAACTATCTCAAGTATACATACTTCACTACCCTGTTTGAGGCCGCTGATTATGTTGATGCCCCAGATACCTCGGTGATTCCTCCAGCTACCACCGGAGAGGAACGTAGGGATGGCACAACATCTGATGACTTAGAGGCAGAGACCGATGAGGAGCAGATATAGGTGCATGATGATGCAGTATGTGACGATCTGGCTGATCCGGAAGATTCCATGTTCGAGACTGCATGCCAGACCTCTTTGAGAGACACCGCCATGGGTGAGCCTAGTGGAGCTAGTCCTTTTGAGGTCACTCCGGGTATTAATGCCCAGATTTAGAGTGATACTCCAGGCACTGATGCCCAAAGTTAGATTGATGCATCGGGCACTGATGCCCAGACTGATAAAGTAACTGATTAGACAGGATTCATCTTTACCTCCCTCTCTATCTTACTTTTTGACTTTTGGATATTTTTGTTTGCATTTGAGGACAAATGTTTTTATTTGTGGTGGGGTGAGGCCCACTTTTTGTGCCCTTTTGTGAATATTATTTTGATTATATATTTGGGTTTTGAGCTTTATATGGTGCTTTACACTGCATTTTGTGGATGAATAGCTTGTGACTCCTTGTTTTTAATTATAAATGATTTTGACCCTTTCGAAAAATTTGTGCCACCTCTTATTTGTATGTGGCTGTTCTCTTGCCAATTTGAGTATCGGTTTTGATCAATACCGATGATTTGAATAGTGCTCTCAATCGAACAAACATAAATGTGCGGCTATAATGAGGCCAAATAAAGTTGCATAGGAAATATGTGAACTCTTTGCATCTCGTTGTGACTAGCCAAGTATCGAATTGAGTCTCTTGTGATGAACATTGCACACTAGCGAAAGTGTGGAGTCTTGTTTGTCATTGGTGTCAATGCCCTGTGTGATCAGCTTACTGTGAATCGTGTGTGATGACACCTAGAATTTGCCCCGTTGGTCCGATTGACTAAGTGATGCAATCTCTTGACATGATCTTAGGAAACTTTAAAGAGTGTGAAACAATTTGACATTATACCTCTTTTTGTGGCCTACCTTGTGAGTGTGAACTCTGCTTGAATACCCTTTGAGCCTTGACTTTTCTTGGAAAAAACTTGATGAAATTGTGACCTCTCTTTATCCATTACCCATAATCCTCATGAATTGTGGTTAGTTTGAATAGCCAAGTTAGGCCAAAAGCCTAAGTTGGGGGTGTGGTGAAAAGAGAAGGTAAATAAAGAAGTGCAAAAAGTCCCCTTTTGACCCATGGTTTTGAGAAAAATGGAACCCCTCCATATTAAAAAACAAAGAGATAAAAAGAAGAAAAAAATGAAAAATAAAAAGAACGAAAAAAATTATTGTGGAATGAAGTTGTGAAAGTGAAAAGAAAATAGGGTATCCAACAGTCCATGGAAGATGAATAATGGGGTGACTTGTGAGAACGAAGGAGAATGATAAAGAAAAGGAAAGAAAGTGTTGTTCACACCACATCTCATGAGGATTACAGCCATTGAGCCTAAATGACAATACCTTTGCACTCAGCCCCATTACAAGCCTTGAAAAGACCTTTTTGATCTTGAGTGAGCTGAAACAAGGGTTGATTGGAAAATACGGGCAAACCTATGGGTGAAATCATACATTGTGTTCATCTTTGTGAGTGTGAGCATTGCATTTGATTCCGAAGCTTTAAATTGTGAACCATTGTGTGTGAATATGGAATCATCCTTTGTGTGAGGGCATTTGAACACCTTTGTTGAGCTTGAACTTGCATTTGAAGCAAGTATTGTAAGCTTAAGATTCTTTGATAATGATGAGTCACAACTTGAATCTTTGAGTGCATAATTGATCCTTGCATGAGTAGATTGTGTCTTTTTGTGTGCATTCATGATTGAGTCTTGTGTAGCACTGTTTGAGATGTCCTTTTTGAACTGCTGAACTTGAGTTTTACTTGAGGACAAGCAAAATTTTAAGTTGGGGGTGTTGATGAGTCCACGTTTTGGACTCATTTTGGGTTTTATTTCAATAGATTTAGTGTCCTCAAATGTATATTTTGTGCCAATAACTGATGTAAATCCTTGATTTTCAGGTATTTGGATTGAGGAACAAAGCATGGACACTAATGAGCAAAAAGGAACAAGGTAGCTGAAAGAATGAAGAAAAGAAGGCCTGATGATCGCCTAAACCATTAGGTGAGTCGTCGAATGGCCATAATCTCGCCTAATGTTCCAGTGTGCCAAGCCCTGAAGGAGAAACTCAAGTCGGCGTAGAAAGGAGCAGTCGGCGAGTCACCGAATGGTTCCGTGATGCAGTACTATATCGCCCAAAGTTACAGAACTTGAAGTTGCTGAAGGACAAAGCAAAAATGCGATGCAACTAACAAAAAGGCGGATCACCGAGTGGATCGGTGATGCCGACTTAATGCGCCGAATGGCCCTTCGCAACACATTTTTGACAACTATAAATACTCGTTTGAATTTTTAGTTTAGTGAGTTTTTTTTTAGTGTTTTGATAAATCTTATTATTGAGTTTTGAAGTTTGACAACTTAGTTTAGAGACAATATTTTCTTTAGCTTTGAAGATTTGGAGATTTCCATTTCTAAGAAATTGGAAGTGGGTGTTGAAGATTCTTCATCTTAGACCTTTGTAAAGACAATATTTATCGTACCCAGTTGATGGAAATGCAATTTGGTATTGATTTCTCCTTTTTACTATGTCTAGCTAAAACCCTAATTCTTGGGGTGTGATTATGTGATTATGGGTTGATTTAGCTGCTGGGTATTGTTATTTGATAGTGTAAATGTTGTTTAAAAGTGTTTTCATTCAATAATTTTGGCTTAATCTAAAGGGTTTTAGTAGCAAATGCAACTCTACCTTCGTATTTTTGGCTTGCTCAAGAGAGAGGTTTTAAAACTAAGATTACTGCTTTGATGGTTGTGGGTATTGGTTTGTCGTGGGTTCAGCTTGAGAGAGTGAATCCTAAACCCTTTTCCACACATTCATCTCAAGAGAGTGAATGGACTAAAGCGAAGGGTTTTCTTAACTGTTGCTTATTGGTGTTCGAGAGAAACCAATTTGATTCGGGGTAAATTGTTCAAGAGAAAGTTTAGTACCCCTACTAAAGTCTAGCTTAGTCACTGATTTATAGCTATTCACTATCAATTATGATTACCCAGTTGTCTATTGTAACGCCCCAAGAGTACCCCTTAGGCGTCACCGGCGTACAAGACTCCGAAAAGCCTCATACAAGTCTCATAGCATTCATAACATTCGATATAAGGAAAATGGTACATAATTAAAACTTATTAAAATTCATACAATCTAAAAACTTCATGTAAAACAGTGGAAGTCTATTGTCTCACATAGGGGTGTTCATGGTTCGGTTTGGATCGGTTATTGGCTAAAACCAAAATCAAACCAAAATTAATCAATTTTTAAATTTCTAAAACCAAATCAAAAAAATAACCATCGGTTTGGTTATTGTTGGCTTGATTCAGTTTGGTTCAATTTTTTTGGTTATTTCGGTTTGAAAGTATATAGTTTGTTGAGGGCATATGCATCTCAATAGTCACAAATACATAGTACATAAACAATCCATAGAAAAACTATTGTGAATTTAATTAAGCAATACTAGTCATAGAACAATTGAAATAGGACTAAAAAAATTCATTAAGTTGTTAGAAGACTTATTTCTAAAAAGAGAAAGCAATTTATATATGTAGTGGAAAATCAATACTAGCAGAGTTGTCTTGAATAAATATATAGCATATTGAATCTTGCATGTTGTGGCAACTGAGCATTCAGTGCTTCAAACTGATCAATTACTATCTTCTTTAGCTTAGCTTGAGCTCTAAATTACTCAATGCTCAAAGTAGTGTCCGGATATTCTGGAAAAAAAATACACTATATTAGGTAATATTTACAAACATAAATATGATCCAACTTTTTTTTTCTTTAGAAAAGACAATAAGAGATAAGTAAAAAGTTCTATTATGGATCAAATTTTAAGAGCCAAAATAAACTAGAAGAAAGAATTAATAAGTTGTAAAGTAGTACCTTTTGAAATCAAAATTTCAGAACCAATAAAAGAAACATGAAGAGATAACTAGTAAGTTGTAAAATAATACCTTTTTCAACTATTTCAAGAGTTTGCAGTTTTTGTAAAAGATCTTCAATCTTGCATTCTGTAGATGCTGAACGTAACCATTGTTGAGTACAAACAAGAGATTCAACAGTCTTTGGTGACAAAGAACTTCGATAACAATCAAGAATGCGACCACCAGTGCTAAAAACAGATTCTGAAGCAACAGTAGATGTAGGAATAGCAAGCATATCTCTTTCAATTCTAGAGACTATTGGATATCTTTCAGATCAAGCTTTCCACCAATTTAAATTATTAAAATCCTTAATCTTCTCTACATCGACCTCCAAATACTTGTCAAGATCAGATTTATCATCAACATTATTATTTTCTTTTTCAAGAAATTTCTCCCAGTGAGATTTCCACACATCAGAAGTATCCATTGACCTAACTTCACTCACCGCATCAGTTTGATCTCCAACAGTTTCACAAAAAGTCCCAACAATTGAATTTTTGTAATGATTATATAAGCTAGTTAAAGTATCCGTTACTTTGATAGAATTACTACATCCCTCCACAGAATTATAATCATTCTTAAAAATAAACTTCACATACTTCATTTTGAAATGAGGATCCAACACAACGGCAATGAACAACAACATATTCATATCATCAAAATCACCCCAATATTTATCAAACTTACCTTTCATCTTCTTAGCCATACTAGTCAAAAGAGAATCATCACACTTTGAATAATTGAGAATTATGCTTTGAAGATTAAAATGCTCATGAAAAAAAGTATTTGGAATAACATGTAAAGTACTCGAAAATTTCAAAGTGGTTTGATAGAAAATCTCCAGAAACTTGAGAAATACATTCACATCTCTCCAGTCTTCTAAAGATGGATGATCTATCTTTCCAATCTTTCCACCTGAGTCAAGACAATATTTAAAGTACTTATGATCATCAATATACATTCTTGAAAATGTCTTTTCAAATTTTACAGCAGTATTTAACATCAAATAAGTAGAGTTCCACCTTGTCTCAACATCCAAACTCAAAAGTCCACGAGTATCTAGTTTAACTTTTTTAACATATGACTTGCAATAAGTAGTTCTTGCACAAGAAATTTTAACATATTTCACAGCATTTCTTACCCGAGAAATAGACTTATTTTGTTCACTCAATCCTTCTTTCACAATCAAGTTTAGAATATATGCATTGCACCTAACATGTAAAAACTTATTTTTCATGATAACACCTTTCCAATCACTAATTCTCCATTTTAAGTGTGTGATTGCTGCATCATTAGCTGTTGCATTAACAAGTATTATTGTAAGTAGATTTTCTATTCCCCAAACGAACAAACAAGATTCAATAGCTTTTGCAATAGTCTCACCTTTGTGATCTGGAGTTTGAAAAAAATTCAGAATCTTGTTTTGCAACTTCCACTCATCATCAATCCAATTGGCAGTAATGACCATATACGTAAAATTTTGGAGTGAAGTCCATGTGTCACTAGTAATACAAACACACTGACCTTTAACAAGTCTTTTAAGCTTTTGTTTTTCTTCTTGATAAATTTTTAAGCATTGTCTAGCAACAGTAATACGAGACGACAACTCATAATTTGGCAAAATAAGCGATATTAGTCTCTTAAAACCTTCACCCTCAATGACTCTAAATGGTTGTTCATCAATTATAACAAACTCAGCAATGGCCCTCCTGAGTTCAGTGACATTATAAATAACCTTCTCCAAATCTACTAGTCCCCCTCTTTTAATAGGTTTAAGAGTTCTTTGCTTTTTATCAAAAGACTTGAAAGGGTATTTCGTACACTTACTAAGTAAATGTCCCCAAAGATTAGAAGTCCCATTCTTACTAGTCCAAGCAAAGTCTTTAAAACAGTACTTACAGTTTGGCTTCACTTCAACCACTTTACTAGTAATCTCTGAAAAATGATCCCAAACTTCAGTGGTTTTTCTACCACTTACCCCATTGTCCAGAATTGTTCTTTTCTGTTTCTTCGGAGGATTCGGCAGATTTTTCAAAGAAGTTTTTGAAAAATTACCTTTTGCTTGAGTTTTATCCGTTGTAGAATTTTATACTTGAGGTTGAACTTCCAAATCTTCAAAATCTTCAACCTCTACTGGTCGTTTCATCTGAAATTCATACAGAAAAAAGAAATATGAAAAATCTCAATTTTGAAGTCATGCTCTCTAGATTCAAATTAGCTAGAATCAAGAAAAAATATAATTTAAAAAATTACCTTCAATCTTCACTTTTCTACCTTGTATTTGAAGTTAAGAACTTAAGAAGATGGAGAAGAAAATACCAATATGACTAAAGAAGATGAAGAGAAGGAGCAAAAGGCTGATTTGAATATTATTATTTTTTTTAAAAGGAAGAAAGTTGCGCACTGTGAATTTGTTAGAATTTGTAGGTAAAAATCACTTAAATAATAAATTTTGGTGGAGTTAGAATTAGGGTTTAATAGTTGGGCTGAAATTTAAGTGTTGGGCTTGATAAAATGATAAAGTTAAAAGACTTAAGTTAATTAAAATTTAAATATTTTCTTATGAATAATATATAAATAATTATAAAATTTATATATATAATTTATCGGTTCGGTTTGGTTATTTTTGCGGATATTTTTTAGTAAAATCAAAACCAAACAAAATAATATCGGTTTTCAAAATTCAAAAACCAAACCTAACCAAACTAAACCAAATATCAGTTTTTTTAATCGGTTTGGTTTTTTAACTATAACCATGAACAACCCTAGTCTCACTCTCACATGGCCATCTAAAAACATTATTGAAACACAAGTAGGGTCACGACCCTTTACAATCGAAAGTCTAAAAATGTCTATTACATAAAGAGAGAAACATCAAAGTACTTGTCCTCGATCTAGGAGGACATACTAAAGTCTTGGAAGAACTCAGTCTAAGCTTCAACTAGAGAGAACTCAACTCACTTGCCGGAACCTACACTTTGTAGAAAATAGAAGAAATATGGGTTAGCACACAAGAATGTACTAAGTATGATAACCATGCAAAAATCATGCTTAAACGGACATTTGGTTGAAAACCACACATATGCCAATTTTCTTTAGAAATCTTCATGAACATAAGTAAAAGAGGCATAAGATACAACCATATCATCATACAAGTCATTTCATCACAGTAGACATAATCAACATATAAACCATTTCATCACATTAAGCTTTCACCTTAAGCAACCTCAAGCTATACTTTGTGCAATGTAAGGATAGTGTCCCATACCACCATCCATACTTAAGTACCACATTAAGGCCACCAAAAATGAACTTACCATTCATCCTTTTCGCCTTTATACCATACTCATATATAAGAGACATAAACATTTCATAAGTCATAACAAGGAAGTAAATCATAATACAATCTAAGTATAGCATGTCTCATTACCTTAAACATATAAATCAACATTTTTCATTAGCTTCATTTAGAGGACTTTCATTCATTAGTCATTAAGACTTAGAGAACTCATTATTTCCCTCTTGAAGCCTACTCGTACCATGTATAGATAGCATCTCATACTACTACCCACACTTTGTAGAACTTCTCAAGAAACTATAATGCACATCTCACATAATGGGAATAGGCGTTTAACCGACATAGACCATGAGAGCTAAGTCATGGAATCCGGTGTCATATAACCCCACACCGAAGAGAGGTGTTCTACTTGCCTAAGGTAGAGATAGATAATATCTAAGCTTTGGTAGAAATTACTGGATAATATATATCCTATGTGGGCACATAGTTATGGGATATGAATATGTTCATTGGAACTCTAGCCTAACATTGGGAGAGTTTCCACCTTACCATATCCACTCGGTGCTTAGCCTCAATTCACATTGAGTAGTTCATTCACATTACCTCATTGTAATTGGGAGGGCTACCAACACTAGGTCTACCGACCCAAAGCACATTACACAAGAAAGGGCCACCACCATTAGGTCTACCGATTCAAGGTACATTAAGGATAACTCTTTGACTTTCCAAGAAGGGTGCCATCTACATCGGGTCTACCGATTCAAGGTCATCATTTCACACATGAAAGGGTTACAACCTTCAGGTCTACCGATTCAAGGTTTATCAACTACATTCATTCATAGACTCTTCATGAAAGGGTGTCATAAGTCTACCGATTTAAGGTTCATCATCAACATTCATGGAAGGGTGTCATAAGCCTACCGATCCCAAGGTTCATTAATATCATTTATGGAAAGGTGCCATATGCCTACCAATCCAAGACACATCATTAGAATAGTTCAAAGACTCATCATGCAAGGGCTACCTACTCTAGGTCTATCGATTGAAGACAAAGCCTAGAATACTTCATTAGTCATTTATGAAAGGAATGCCATTGGACTATCGATTCATATTCATTAAGTCAATACACATTCATTACACAAGAGAGGATGCCTAAGCCTACCAACTCAAGATTCAACTATCAACAATACTTTCATTCATTCAAGAAAAGGATCCCTAAGCCTACCAATTCAAGATACCACATTACTTTGAAGAAAGCCCTTCACATTCTATCATTTTCATTCATGAGTGTTAATTAAGATTAGCCTTTCAATAATAACACTATAGCATTCTAAGCATGATCATAATACTAGCATTGAAATATCACACACATATACTTCACATCATGATCCTTCATAGATCCTTCTTATATAGGAGTACAAGAAAAATATCCATAGATTCAATACCATAATATACACAATAATTAAACACATTTACCTTTCAAGTGGATCAATAGCTCAAGAATAATTCTACTTTAACATATAATTGATCAAAACTTTCCCTTCAAGGCCATAATTCACAATCACCAACACACCAATAATTTACTACAATTTAGGCATGGGTAATGATGTACTTCACAATCTAAAGCAATTCAACCATATTCAATTCATATACATTCATCATCAACAAATCCACTTCATAAAGGCACAATTTAGGAATTGAAGAAACTCCTGGGTTCTTAGAGTATTTTCACCATAACTAATCAATTAAACACTAATTAAATCATAATTTGTCATTTATAAACCATTAAAATCTTTTGAAGAAGGAACCCATGATTTAGAGTAAAACTTAGGGTTTTGGAGAAACTTGAAAACTTTGAAAACTACTTTGAATGGACTCTAGGGGTGAAATCTACCCCTAGAAGAAGGATCAACATACCTTTCTTGAGAATCCCCAAGAAATTTGAGGAAGAACACTTTGAATCCACAAACCCTAGCTCCCACTTCTTCTTCTTCTTTGAGAACTTCTAGAGAGAGAAATATTGAGAGAGAAGAACTCATTTGATTTGATTTGGGTATTTGGAATAAAGGAGTTAATAATTAGTTTAACGGTTTTAATAATCTTAAATTACTTTAATTAATCTAAAATAACCGTCCAAACACTTAAAAAGTCGAAATAGGAATTTACCATTAAACCTGTGCCTTAGCCGTGTCTAGACAACAAATAAGGAAGTGACTCACGCCTAGACCTATGGACCGTGAGTCCACTAACGGACCGTCTTGTTGGTCCGTGGTCTTGGTATGGGGCATGATTTTGGGGGTCTTGACCTATGGAGGCCATTCACGGGGTATGGATGGACCTACGGGTCGTGAACCCTATCCGTATGTCACCCTCAATTTGATAGATTTTGGTAATGTTGGGGTCTTGGGGGTTAGGCTTTAGGTTCTTCCTCAAAGACCCCTAGGATGGTCCTTGGGGAATCATACCTTGACATTTAACCACTCAACCATAGCTCGTACATCAAACAACAATATAAAACCTCAACTCAAACTCAAAACTAAACTCGTTAGGCTCTAGTTTCACCTATTCATTTTATGGGTCGGTACATTATCCCCCACTTAGGAACATTCATCCTCAAATGACACTTTAAACATTAAGGGATTAACGACTCAAGACTAGAAGCCCATCGTGCATGCAACATTATAATCAATGCACAAAACTAGGAGGAAACATCAACTCCACATCAATAAGCTCAATGCAACACAAGAAAGTAGGAACTACATCTACAAACTCATTATGCACAAATCATCAACATTTCTCATTTCGTTGGAGGAACTACCTTCTGCAACTCACATCATGCTCATCACAACACCATAACTCAAATTATGCAAGTCTTCTCAAAGACACATTTAAGCATGATCAACAAGTCAACTCATGAAGCATTTAAGCAACTCTTACTAGATGCACATCAACATGAGGAACACAATTTATAAAACTAATTTTCTCATTTAAACATAAACTCATTTAGAACATGCATATCATATGAAGACCATGGAAACACATAATCACCCATAACTCCAAAACATAAAACAAGCTACTAGGAACTTGTAACACCTCGAAAACTAGTAGACCAAACTAGAGCCACAAGCTAGGGTTCTAAGGTTTGACGTATGTGAAAGAGAGTCGTAGATGAGACTTTATGTGTGTAGAATGAGGGGTTTAAAGGTAGGACATCAAGGTACGTATTAGAACTAGTAGCCTAGATGAACTTTGAGAGTTTGGTTGAGCATGGGAAGGGTAAGTACCAAGGCAAAAGGGCAAGCCTAAGCCAAAGTGGCAAGGCTACCCCACCTTGGCAAGCTACTGCCTAAGAGTTCACGACCACCTTCAAAACCAGTGGTGTGGACCACAGTCCGTGAAGGGGTCCGTGAAAACTCCTTAGTCCCATGGGAGGAAAGGCAAAGAGACCAAGACACTGCCCCAAGTTCACGACCACTTCCACAGCTAGTGGTCTTGACCACGGACTGTGAAGTGGTCCGTGAAGGTGCCTTAGTGTTTTAGGGTCTTTCCAAGTTGAGGGAGCTACTGGTAAAGGGACAAAGGGAACCTCCATGGGTAGTGGTGCCCTTAAAGGACCGTCCAAGTGGCCATGGTGCCTGCACGGGACAGCTAAGTTGAGGGACTTTTGGGTAAATTCCTATTCGACTAGGTTTAAGTGGGGGTCGTGTTGTATGTTTTTTATTCACCTATTTAGACTATTTTAAGTTTTTAGCCCCCAAGTTTAAGTCACTTTACATTAAACTCAAATCAAAACCCCAATCACTCCTCTCTCAAATATTTCTCTCTAGAAAGCAACTCCATTGAAGAAGAAGCTAGGGTTTGAAGCTAAGGTCAAGAACAAAGGTTCCATTGGTGAAGGCTTGTGCTAGGGAATTGATTAAGGTATGTTAATATTTTCATCTATGGGTTCTTACACCCATAGAGTCCCCTAGAAACGCCCAAGATTTGTGAAGAAAAACCCTAAACTAAGCTAGGGTTACTTCCAAAGCATGGGTTTTAGATGGGTATGATCCCAAATGGTTGGGTAATAATTTTATATGATTATTATAGTGTTGATTCATGATATTATGAAGATTTTATGTGAATTCCTTGATTAACCCTAATTTTCAAAGTATGTGAGTTTGTGTCTTTTGATGAGGAATTGATGATTCTTGCTAGATTCTCTTGGATTGTTGTCATGAATGGGACTTATTCAATAATAGGAATATGAAGTCATGAATTGAACTAGACTTATGCATGTATGATAGGCCATGAATCGAAATGGTTAAAATTGGGACTTTGATGAATAATGCTTAGAATTACCTATGACTAAGGCTTGTGACAAGTATGTATTGTGATCTAGACTAGTATGATGATTGTGGAGTAAAGCTTGAATGTGGGTTTGAAGTCATAATGTTGATCACTAGGTCTTAAAAAGTAATTCTAAAATGATGAGATATCTTGCATAAATGTAGAATGTGAAAGGTTAATCACCTTAAATGAGTCATGCTTGTTAGAATAAAATAGCTTGAGGTTGAGTCTTATCATTGCTTCATGGATAGTTGAATTATGTAGCTTGGTATGGTAGATCTCGTGGTAGCTTGGGATTGAGGATTACGTTCTCCTAAGGTTAGCTTGAACTAGCATTGTTAGGGTACTTTTCATGGTAGCTTGCATTAGTATAGGCATGGTAGCCTAGGATTGAGGATCTATGCTCTCCTATGGGTAGCTTGAACTAGCATGGTTAGAATGCTCTTCATGGTAGCTTGACTTGGTTAGGACAAGACCATTTCATGGTAGCTTAGGATTGAGACACCATACTCTCCTAAGGATAGCTTAGGGTTGAAGATTCATACTCCCTTAAGGATAGCTTGCATCTTATTAAATGGTTTCATGGTGGCTAGGTTGGTACTTGTATCCTTCCTTTGATAACTTGGATTGTATCATAGTATGTTTTTCTTGGTAGTTAGGTCTAGCATGTTAGTATGCTATTCTTTGATAGACTAGAGTGAAAGATAGTTGGCATCGAGTAAGCTAGCCTAAAGGAATACTTAGTGTGAGTTATATTATGGGATGCCACTCATACATTGCACAAGTATGACTTGAAGCTACTTATCAAGTGTCCTCTTATGTGATGTATGACTAGTTTGGATTGTTTCTATAGTTGCCTTGCATGATAAGATTGACTTAAGATGATAGTTCCATGTCAATATGTAAGTAGGTCAATAGTGACACCTAGAAATGATTAAATGAATATGGTGACTTCAAGGATATGCTTAGTGTGTGTGGTATTATGGGATGCCTCATATGCATTGCACAAGTGTTCCTTGAGGTTACTTAGAGGTATAGTACTCTTATGACATGAAAACCTAGGTCTTGACTATGAAGTTGGACTATGACAAAGAATGACCAAAGAGAGTACTTAGCTTGGATAGTATTAAGGGATGCTATTTTTGCATTGTACAAGTATGCTTGGACGTGGCTTGTGAAGTAGTTCACTTGTAGTATGAAAGACTAATGGTTGAAGGATGTAATTATGCAGGTTAAGTTAAGGCTATGCTATAAGTATAATTTAGCTCTTATGTTCATATACATGTTATTATGTTGACTTGTGATATGATGATACTTTATTGGAATTTATGTTATTATCTCTTATGATTATGTCTTATGTTGACTAACTATTTTGAGATGTTTTATGTTGGTATGTTATATTTCATACTTGGTACATTTTGTACTAACGCATTTTGCCTACATTCTAATCAAATGTAGGGTGTTGGAGATTGGGTTGCTTTGGAAGCTAGGTTTCTAAGGCGTTTGAAGACTTGAAGAATTGGTGAGTCCTCATAGCTTCAAGGACAAACCCACTATGTTTCTTTATGTCATTTCCTATGTTTTAGACTTACTATGGGCTGCGTCCCAAGACTTTACTTCATGTTATTCATAGATGGTTTTCGAGACATAGACTTAGTAAAGACTTCCGCTTTTATGAAATGTTTTTCAATTGATTGTTAAAGAAAGTTTTTAAATTTCCCATATTTTTTTATGACCATATGTTATGACTATGCTAAGGGCTTGTATGCGACCCATTCGGAGTCAAGTACGCCGGTCACGTCTAGGGGTGCTCTCGGGGCGTGATAGAAATCTTGGTCACAAGCTTGAATAAGAATAGAAGAAAAGAGATAAGGATCTTGTAATTCTCAACAACCTTACTATTCAACACACTATCCCCCACTTAGGAGTAAACCCAACTAAGGCTATCATGAAAATAACATAAGGAACCTCAATACAACATTCACAACTATAAGGAACTATCACATACCAGTGCCTTCATTCGAATGAGCTCCTTTGTTAACTCTCGTAGCATATTTTACTATAACCCTTACTAGGACACTTACTCAGGGTCTCATATGAGTCTACCACACCAGGTCTAAACTTCTTAAACTCACTACACCTCATAAGGTGAGAATTCAAGTCAACCCACGTCATGAACATCAAGGACACTCAACGACCTTGTCATCTAAGCACATTATCTCCCCTTGGGAGAAAGCCTAACAAATACTCTTAAGCATTACTTCTTTCCATTCTAAGGTCGGAACAAGTCATCACTAAACCTTCACTTTCATCACACAAGATGATTCTAAACAAAGGTGAATTTCACTTCTACCCTCCTTTAAAGGAGTCTAGTCACTCAACATCTCTAGGCATCACTCAAACACCACTATTTATCAAAATTTTCAAGAAACCTCAAAACTCCAACATCACACATGACCATAAAGAAACTCATCTATACTACAGGATTTCATCCAAATAAATCAAGTCTTACCTAGTCACATTGCCACAATTGGCATCTCCACTAACCTTTTATCCCTCGATCCTTGAAGCATTAGCCTTTTGAGTAGTCACATCTTGAAGACCACCTGGTAAGGAATAAGAGAAAGATCTTATGGAGTTAAGCTCTATGGCATGACTCAAGAGTAATGAAGAAAGTGAAACTTCTTAACGTCCTATAGCCTCTTACTCATAGATGTGTCATGACTCACACTGATGAAACAGACTCTACTAGACGTGGATTGTGAGACATCAATCCTAAAAACTATTCCTAAAATGTTATGCTCTGATACCATGTTTGAACGCCCCGAGAGCACTAATGTGCCATGAAATCTTGGCACATTTAATGCTTGAAAACTAATAATTGATACTAGACTAGAGTGTATTTATGTAAGTATAACGCATTTGGTTGCGTACAGGTGAAACAGATGAAAAGTGGAAAAGAAAAAAATGAAGAAAAAGTTCTGGAAAACATTAAAGTGAAGACCACGGACCACTTCACCGGCCGTGGTCCTCACTACGGACCGTCGTGCTTGCCGTTAAGAGGAACCAGTGAAGGCATTGAAAAGTTGGAAGAAAGTTGGAACCCAAGTGAAAACCACAGACCACTTCATGGGTCGTGATCCTCACTACGAACCGTTGTTCTTGCTGTGAAGATGAACCAGTGAAGGCATTGAAAAGTTGGAACCCAAGTGAAGACCACGGACCACTTCCCGGGCCGTGATCCTCACTATTGACCGTTGTGCTTGCCATGAAGAGGAACCAGTGAAGGCATTGAAAAGTTGGAAGAAAGTTGGAACCCAAGTGAAGAACACAGACCACTTCATGGGTCGTGGTCCTCACTACGGACCGTCGTGCTTGTCGTGGTGCATGTTTCCAGTGACCAAGTTTGAAAGGCAATTTTTGAGAAGTTCAAAGGGAAGTTCACGGAAGGCTTCATGGTCCATGAAGCCTTTTACGGGCCGTAGAAGCGACTGTAGAGCCTACCGACATTTCAGTCCTAGTTCAACTAGGACTAATTTTAAACATTCTATTTTGAATTACTTTAGGTCATTTTTTATTTATTATTGATTATCTTACGTTGGACGACGAAGAACACAATATTACTCTTAGCTTTCAATTTTTGAACTTTCGATTATTATTATTTGTTCGAGATTCAGATTCAGTCTATCAGATTATCAAAGTGATTGTTAAATTTTCCAATCAATTTCGTAAGTCTTTTTCAATATGTTTTCTCCCCTAATTGTTGATTGCTTATATGAAAGCATAAGTGGCTAAACTCCACAACTGGGGTGTGGGATCTATGGCGATATTCTAGTTGCAACCTCGTAAAATGAGTAAAAGGCAGTTTGTGTTTGTAACCTGTAGTTTTTAGGTTTCAACATCATTTTGGTCTAGTAAGTGCACGCATTAGACGAGCCTGTATATGGTATTTGTTCGAGAGAAAAATACCAGTTAAGAAAAAGCTGAAGAAAATTAACGAATTGGAGTTAAAGTTTGAGTTCGAAAGAAGAGATATTTTATACCATATCATTTTCAGCGAGGTTCAATATTGATAACACTCTGAGTTCGAGAGAACATGAGTGATCATTATCTGATTAAGCTGAGAGCGTTAGATAAATTTAACTCGCAAAGATTTTGTAAACATTGATTTGCCTGACACTCGAATTACGGGAGAGCATTAGAACTAATGTCATGGTGAATACAATCCTGGTTTCTCTTAATTAATTGGATCAACCTACAACAAGATAGTTTGTTAATCGTAAATCTAGATTTTGACTGCAAGTGTTGGTAATAAGAACATTTCAACCAAACCCAATTTACTTTTTGTTGTTATTTGTTTAGGATATAATAACGACATTCGAATAAACGCGACAATAGAACCTTATATGTAAAGAAATTCTATTTGGGATCGACGTCAACTCTAGTTGAGTTCTATAAATTGACAATGACCGTTTACACTTCTTATTTGAAGTGTAAGTTTGTACGTATCAAATTCTGGTGCCACTGCCGGGGAATTTCAATTCGCAATTATTTTACTAGCTTTTATTCGATTTATAGTTATATTTCCTAATTTTACATTTTGTTTGGTGTTTGTGTCTTTCTTAGGACAGTTAGATTATGGATGCCCAACACTAGAAGCAAAGGATCCCCATTGCTTCCTTACGACCATGAAATTTAGAGAACTCTTCGAAAGATGGTTAATGCACAAGAACTAGAGGCTAAGAGACACATACTGGGAATAGAAGTTGAGATTGATGCTACAAGGAATATTCATCAAATTGTAGGAATCCAGCAACCTAGGCCAGGTGTCCAACAAAATGCTGGACTCAATCAACCTAGGGTAGTAGATGAGAACAGAGGGGTGGAGAGAGTAGTCCATCCCCAGCTCTAACCAATAGCCCAAGGGGTAGAGCTTAGCATCCAGCTCATATGATGTATAAAGAAGATGATGCTCACTTGGATGGAGTTGGAGCCACAGCAACCTGCACTACCCCCAGGTGTTAAATTCACCATCACCAGCACTATGATCCAATTGCTGAACTTGAAAGGTATGTTTAGAGGTGTAGTTGGTGATGATGCAAATCATCATCTGATGAATTTTATGGCAATTTGTAAGTCACAAGAGATTCCTGGCGTCAACCAAACAACAATGAGGTTGAGGCTATTTCCATTGTCCCTTACTGGAGAGGCGACTAACTGGTTGACTGAAATGCCAGATGACTCCATCCGAACTTGGAATGAGTTGAAAGAAGCTTTCTTGGAACGATTCTTTCCAGAATCAAAAGAGCTGCAGATGAAGGACAAGATTAGTACACACAAGTAGCTACCAGGAGAGGCAATGCATGATACTTGGTGGAGGTTCAGCCAAAAGCTGCAGAAATGCCCCAACCATGATCTTACTGAAAGGCATCTTAAACAAGCCTTTTATAGGTCTTTGAATTTTGTTACTAAACATGTTGTTGATGCAGTTTGTGGAGGCTCATTTATGAGGAAGTCATTCGCATAGAGCATGCAGCTATTGGATGAGGTCTCAATGAACAACAGACCATGGTATACTAGAGATGGAGAGGTAAGAGAGCTTGGGTATACATTTGAGCTTTTAGCTGAACAAAAGAAGAGAGAAGAAGAAAGGGACCAAGACATGGCACATATGAGGACTCAAATAGATCTGCTCACAAAGCACATTGTCGCCAAATCTAAAAAGGTGAATGCTGTGGGACAACAAAATAGGTGTGAGGATTAGAATCTAAACCTTGATGAGGAAGCTAACTATTTGGGGAACCAAGGGGGTTTTCAAAATTATAACTCTGGAAATCAGGGTTACCATTCTGGAAACGCAGGTCGGAATTATGCTAGAGATGGTCAGTATGATAGGCCAACAAATAGAGATCAAGGAAACTGGCAAAACAGAGATGGTTATAGGAATGATCGCAGTGGTGTATTTGTGCCCCCAAGAAATAGAGACTGGGAAGGTGGTAGTTCCAGCGGATCTAAGCTGGAAGATATGATGGCTAAAGTACTCCAGAAGGTTGAATTAACTGATGCAGGGGTAAAAGAAATAAGAGGTGATTTTTGAACCATGAATCCATTGGTGGACTCTTACACCACCTCCATTAAACAAATTGAGTAGAAGTTGGGGCAACTCTCAGCCTCACTGAATCAAACGAAGAATGGATCAGTACCAAGTGACACCATTTAGAATCCCAAGAAGGATATGTACTGCATGGCCATCGCCACCAGGAGTGGTCAAGTTCTTACTGACCCTATTTCTGCAGGTACCAAACATGAACTGGTCTTGGAGCAAGCTGGCAGAGATGAGGATGAAACCGTACAGGTAAATGACTCAGAGGATGTTCAGCATAAATCACAACCTGCGAGAGGAAAAAAGAAAGATGTCGAGGAAAACCTGCCTTTACAGCAGATTCCCAAATCATCTCCTCCTTTCCCTCAAAGACTGAGAAAGAAGGTTGAAGATGGGAAGTTTACAAAATTCATCACCATGTTGAAACAGCTTTCAGTAAACATTCTACTGTGGAAGCCCTGGAACAGATGCCAGGATATGCCAAGTTCATGAAGGACTTGGTTACAAAGAAAAGAGCTGTAAGTCTTGATTTTACTAATGATGTTCACCATTGCAGTGAAAATGCCACCAGATCTCTGGTTTAGAAGAAGGAAGACCCAGGTGCATTAACTATCCCTTGCACCATCGGGTCAATCAGTTTTGCGAAAGCGTTGTGTGATGTAGGAGCCAGCATCAATTTGATGCCACTAGCCATCTACAAGAAACTAGGATTGGGAGTTCCAAGACCCACAACAATGAGGTTGATGATGGCTGATCGGTCAGTTAAGCGGCCTGTGGGAGTCCTATGTGATGTACTTGTGAATGTGGACACCTTCATTTTTTCCGGCTGACTTCGTGATCTTGGATTGCCAAGTGGACTTTGAGGTTCCCATTATTTGGGAAGACCATTTTTGGCCACTGGAAGGGCCTTGGTTGATGTTGAGAGAGGAGAGATGAAGTTTAGACTGAACAAAGATGAGGTAAAATTCAATATTTGCAGTTCAATGAAGCAACCCAATGATATGAATGTGGTATCTGCAATAGAGGTGGTTGCTAATGAGGACATGAGGGTACCTATGGAAGAGAGGATGGATGTTGAAACATTAGCAGCAGTGTTGATGAACTTTGATGCTAATTATCGATATGACTATGTAGAGACCGTGAATGCTTTGCAAGGTATGGGAGCACACGAAATTGGACCTGAACTTGAAAAACAGGCCAAGCCCTCCAGTAAAACCATCCATTGAGGAGCCACCAGTGCTAGAGCTGAAAAAGTTACCCAGTCACCTCAAGTATGTATTTTTGGGGACTAATAACACTTTACCTGTGATTTTGGCTGCAGATTTAAATGAAGAGCAGGTGAAGGAGGTGATCACGGTGTTGAGAAGATACAAAAGGGCCATTGGGCGGACCATTGCAGATATAATTGGAATACCTCCGGGTATATGCACCCACAAGATTCAGCTTGAGGAGGATTGCAACCCAAGCATTGAACACCAGCGGAGGCTAAACCTACCTATGCAACAGGTGGTGAAGAAAGAGATAATCAAGTGGTTAGATGTTGGGGTGGTCTATCCCATTTCTGATAGTCACTGGGTCAGTCCAGTGCAATGTGTGCCTAAAAAAATCGGTATGACTGTGGTGGCAAATGCCAAGAATTAATTAGTCCCGCAGAGACCAGTCACTGGATGGCGAGTATGTATGGACTACAGGAAACTCAACAAGTGGACTTTGAGGGATCATTTCCCATGACTTTCATGGACCAGATGCTTGATAGGTTGGCAGGTAAAGGGTGGTATTGTTTCTTAAATGGGTACTCTGGCAACAACCAGATATCAATTGCTCCTAAAGATCAGGAAAAGACCACTTTCACATGTCCTTATGACACCTTTGCGTTTAAACGCATGTCATTTAGACTGTGTAATGCACCAGCAACATTTCAAAGGTGTATGATGTCCATTTTCTCTAACATAGTGGAAGACACTTTAGAGGTATTTATGGATGATTTCTCTGTAGTAGGTGATACTATCGATGACTGTTTGTTGAATTTTAGGAGGGCTTTACAGAGATGTGAGGAGGCCAACCTAGTGCTAAATTGGGAGCAGTGCCATTTCATGGTAAAGAAGGCATAGTTCTTGGACACAAAGTGTCACAGAAAGGGATCAAGGTCGACAAGGCCAAGATTGAGGTGATTGAAAAATTACCTCCGCCGATATGTGTGAAGGGTGTTCGAAGCTTCCTAGGACACACCAGATTCTATAGGCATTTCATCAAGGACTTCTCTCCAAAATTGCACACCCCATGTGCAAGATTTTGGAGAAGGAGGTGAAATTCGTCTTTTATAAGGCATGTCTCAAAGCTTTTGAGTGACTAAATGAAAATTTGATTTCAGCACCAGCGATTATTGGCCCAAACTGGGCGGAGCCATTTGAGGTGATGTGTGATGCTAGTGGGACCGTGTTAGAAGTTGTGTTGGGACAGAAGTGCAATAAGATGTTCCATCCAATTTACTATGCTAGTAAGTCGCTAAATGGGGCACAGTGAAACTACACAGTCACTGAGCAGGAACTATTGGCTATAGTGTATGCGTTTGAAAAGTTCAGAGCTCACCTGCTGGGCCCTAAGGTGATAGTTCATACAAACCATGTTGCCTTGAGATATCTCATGGCAAAGAAAGATGCCAAGCCTAGGATGATCCGATGGTTGCTGCTTCTCCAAGAGTTTGACTTTGAAGTTAAATACAGAAGAGGTTGTGAGAACCGGGTAGCTGATCACCTGTCTAGGTTGGCTATTGCAAAGAAGGAAGAAATTGAGCTTGAGATAGATGATACATTCTGGGATGAGCAGGTATTAGCTGCTACTCTTGACATTATTCCTTGGTTTGTTGACTATGCTAATTTTCTGGTTAGTGATTTGATGCTTGAGGGGCTGACATATCAGCAAAGAAAAGGGTTCCTGCATGATGTAGGAAAGTACTTTTGGGATGAACATATATTTACAGGGTGTGTGCTGACAACATAATTAGGAAATGTGTTCCGAAAGCTGAAATGTTGCACATTTTGGAGGCCTGTCACTCATCTCCAGTTGGTGGTCATCATGGTGGTGCTCGAACAGCTCACAAGATACTTTAGTGTGGGTACTACTGGCCCACAATTCATCAAGATGCAGTGGACATAGTAAGGAGCTATGATGTGTGCCAGCGGCAATGAGTCATCTCTTGGCGCCATGAGTTACCCATGACACCTATTCTGGAGGTGGAATTGTTTGATGTGTTGGGTATTGATTTCAGGGACCCCTTTGTGAGTTCATATGGGCAGAAATATATACTGGTTGCAGTGGACTATGTGTCCAAATGGGTCGAAGTTGTTACGTTACCTAAGAACGATGGGAAGAGTGTTGCTGGTTTCTTGAAAAAGAACATATTCTCAAGGTTTGGAACACCCAGAGCCAATATCAGTGATGGTGGTTTTCACTTCTGCAACAAGGTGTTCAGTGCACTTATGACCAAGTATGGGGTAAAACAACAAAAGGTGGCAACACCTTATCACCCACAGACCAGTGGACAAGTGGAGGTTTCCAACAAGGAGATTAAAGAAATCTTGGCAAAGATAGTTAATGCTAACAGGACAGATTTGGCAAGGAAGCTGGATGATGCTCTATAGGCATATCGGACAACTTTCAAGACACCTATTGGTATGTCTCCATATCAATTGGTGTTTGTAAAGGCATGTCATTTGCCAGTTGAGCTTGACCATCGAGTACTCTGGGCATTGAAGAAGCTAAACCTCAGTTGGAGCAAAACTGCAAACTTGAGGTTGGATCAGATCAATGAAATGGATGAGTTCCATCTGAGAGCTTATGAGAGATCAGCACTGTATAAAGAGAGGATAAAGCTATATCATGACAAGTATATTGAGAAAAGAAGCTTCACTCTTGGTGACTTGGTGTTACTCTTCAACTCCAGACTGTGTCTGTTTCCAGGAAAACTGAGGTCTAAATGTTCTAGACCTTTTAAGGTCACACATGTGTTTCAATCTGGTGCTATTGAGCTGGAAAATGATAAAGGCGAGAGGTTCAAAGCTAATGGACAGAGAATCACGGCATATTTTGGTGTCCCTAAGGATGTGAAGATTGTCGAGGAATGTAAACTTGATGAAGTCTGAGTAATCAAGTAACCTGCGTCGCGCCGCGACGTTAAACTGTACGCTGCTTGGGAAGCAACCCAAGATGTAACTGTATTAAGTATTTTCCCTTTTTCCTTATTTTTCTTTGTTTTTATAGAGTCACTGTGTGCTGATGTGTGCAGGAGAGCTTAGGTGAAAAATTGCAGAAAGTGGTGCAAACTGAACCTCACGAACAGAGTCACGGACCGTGGTGCCCATCACAAGAACTTTCACGGTTCGTCAACTTGAGGACCAACCTAAGGAGGCTACTGGAAATTGTATGAAAAAGGTTCACAAAAGGGTTAACGGTCTGTCAGATCTTGTACGGACCATCTAGCCTCTCATGAACCTCAGGTATGAATGTCAAGTTTCTAAGTCACGATCACAGACAGGTTCACGGACCGTGATTCCCTTCAAGGGCAGCTTCACGGTCCGTGGTCTTTCTCAGTTAAGTGTGGGATCTAAGTCAGGGTTATGGACGGTCTCATGGACTGTGATGCCCTCCACGAGAAACTTCACAGTCCGTAGTCTACAACCCAGTGCTACCCATATCCAACCCGACCCGACCCGCACGTAATTAAATTGAAATGAAAACGTATTTATGCTCTTCCAAACAAAAAGGGGTCAGTTTTCTTCCTATTCTTCTCCTCCATAACGTCTATCTAAGGTTAGAATTGATTCCCATTCATCAATAAATCCTACATCCACCTAAAAATCAAAACCCTAAGTGCTCAGTTGTGCAAGTGTTTCAAGTTAATTCCAGATTTTGACTGTGTGTGCAAACTCTCATTATTTCCAAGTAAGTTGATTTTCAATGGTTTGCAAAGTTAAATCTTGTCTAAACCTATGTATGGTGACTTCGATTTTCTTGAGTTTAGCATGGCCTTGTGATGATTAATTGATAATTGATACTGAATGGTAGTGGGTAAGTCGAATTGGGAAGTTTTAGTTGTTTTTGTGTGTGAGTCTATAACAGAGGGTAGAATTTGTTTGTGCTTTAGGTTGTGAAATTTAGGTTAGTTAATTTAGTTGATTAATAAGTAGGGTAAAGCTTAAATTATGGGAAGGTTGTTTGGCCTGTAAATTATGCCAAGTGTAAGACCACAATAGGGTTTACGAACCGTGGTTCACTCCACGGGCCGTGAAACCAATCGTGGACCACACTTGAAGCCTAAGTATCCCTCAGATAATGTTCAAAGGAAGTATTACGGATCGTGGTGCACTCCACGGGCCGTGAAGCCATCCGTGAACATCACTTGACAAAAGGTTAGGTGACTCCTTTTGCACACTGATTATGTCCCAACTCCACGAGGGACTTCACTGTCTGTGTTCCATACCACGGCCCGTATAAGCTCCCGTAGATATTACTTAGGGTATCATTTTGTTAATTTTTCAGTATTTCAGCTTTTGTTTTTTTGATGATTCTGTGGCCCTTCTCGATGATAGATTAGGTGACGACATTCTTGAGGCAAGGTGTCACGATGCTATTACACATGGGAAGTCTGAGTACCCGCTAGTGTGTCATTTTATTGATGATTGTACTAAATTTGTGTTTTGTTTCTCAGGTACAGTGGGCCCCAGAAGGACGAACGCTAACAAACTTGTCCCCATCACCGCTTCTCAATAAGAGGGTCATGAAGACTCCGAGGCTAGTGGTTCTGAAGTGAGCATAAATGTTACACCTGAAGCTCACTCGCCTCGGGCTACTAGATCACTGGACAAAAGAGTTATCCTCCAAGGGTCTCCTCCTAAGTTTGAAGAGGGAGGTAGTAGTTCTGATAATGAGGAGAACTTGGGAAGTTAATCTAATGCTGCTGCTGGTAACCAATCTGTTGATGACTCGGGGGGAAGTGCGCAGTCTGAAAGCGGTTCTCACGACAATACAAATACCTCTCCACCTGTGGCTAATACAGGAGTTTAAACTAGAGAACGAGAGGATACGGCTAATATAGAGGATGATGAAGAGATCACCGATAGTGATACCATGGTGATGTATGTGAATGCTCAGGAACCTAATCCTGCATTGCGACCTCAGTTGATTGCTTTTTACCGTTCCATGTGGACTGTGAACCGATCAAAAAATTTCTTCAACAATGGGATTGTGACTAAGACTGGCAGTTTCAAGATGAAGGCAATCATGCCAGAGACTAGAGTGGTGGTGGCTAACATTAAGGCATTCCCAGACATTTGTCGGACATTTCAATTGCATCAGTTCGATTGGATGGACAATGCACCTGGGGAATATTGTTGCCACATGACTAAAGAGTTCTACTCCTCGTATGCAGTCACACTGATGAATTTTGTTGCAGACACAGAGACTACAAAGTATGGACAGAAACACATTGCCATCACATGGGGTCCACTCAATTCTAGTGTAGTTCGGGGTAAATCAATAGATATCTCGGAGGCCACTATTAACAGGATGTTGCATGGGCCTGAATACTCTGCACCGGCTTCAGTTGGTCTTTTCGAGGGAAAATATCATGAAGTTACTATTGACACTACTATGGAGGGTCAGAGTTCTCGGGAGACGGTGTTACGCTGGATTGCAAAATAGATTGCCATAGATGGTGAGAATGCAGTTTTGGTCACTACAATGCCAACACTGATTCCAAAAGCATCACTATCATTTCCAGCCAAGGTATGGTAGGCTGTTGTGCGGGGTCAATTGCGACCTACAGGGAACGACAACACTTTTTCTCCATCTTTAGCATCTATGGTAGCTTGACTCATGGATGGTTACCCGATCACTGTGTGGCGCATCATAGCTACCGAGATGCAAAATAGAGCATTGAATGAGAAAGTCGTCTTGCCATTTCCCTGTTTGATAGGGAAATTGTGCAGACAAGCGGAGATTTCCCCAAACAGGCTGATTGACAGATGGCGTGACACATTTAGAGTATCCAGGTGTCTAAAATCAAGGATGTCGCGAATCATCTCTTTGGCGTGAAGTCTGCAGTTGTGGGTACTTTAGTTGTCGTTCCTCATGTCCCACTCGAAATACCACAGGCAGGCAGAGACTCAGAGCATGGAGAGTCATCACAGCCTTCCACAGAGGCACCACCACCTCCACTTTAGCCTCCCAGGCATCAGGTACTTTTATTACGATTCCTATGTTGTTTCTTGAGAAATTGGTTGCAGATTAGCGCCAAACGAGGACATTTGTACACCAGATTGTACTCTGGATACCCCAGTTGATCAAAATGAAGGTGTTAGCAGCAAAAAAGAGATAAAAGATGAGATGCGGACGGAGCTAGCTGTCTTAAAAAATAGGTTGGATGGTTTAGAGAATCTGGTCCAAGATCGATTACAGGCTGCCGGTTCAGGAGAGACTAATGAATTCAAATCACAGCTGGCAGAAATGAGATCTCACATTGCTAACCTAACTGAATAGCCAGTCCAGGTACCCACTGCGGTAATACCAGACTCTTTAATGCAAATGCTAACTCAGGCACCCTCCATTGCATGGGATAACTCCCCATGAGTAAGTCTGGCAAGCGAAAACACAATGCTGGAGAACTTGATAAGGAGACCCCTACTGACCCAGAAAGAGAGGAAAAAAAGGAAGAAAATAGGGCTCTCAAAGCATTAAGGAAGACAGAGAGAGAAAAAGCAGCCCGTGGGCAACAACAATGAGATGTTGTGTTAGCTGGTCCTTCAGGGAGTGGAGCACCTACCCTTTCTAGGAGTGGAGCACCTACCCCAGTGAGTGATGACCAACCTATTGAGGTACTGAGTTCAGAGAGTGCACCAGGTGATAAGGGTGCCAATGCTGACCCGAAGACCGGTGCCTAGACCGCCGTTGGTATGACCCCTCGATTGCCCTTTATGTTTTATTGTTCTGTATCGACTTTGAGGGAAAATTACTTTATTTGGGGAGGGGGTGGTGAGAAACCTACCATAGCTGTTAGAAAATGCAGGTTGTTTCTATGTATTACTGTTTTGATTAGTTTGTGTGTTGAGCTGTGTAACAGCTAGTCTGTGAAAATTGCGATGTGAAAATTGAGAACCTGAATCTGAGTTTGACTGTTAGAATCTTTAGATGACATCTTAGATACTGCTATGTTGAACATGACTAATATGACCAATTAATTGGTGAACCAAGAAACTGAAAAATGTAGTTTTGTGTCGTGTGTGTAAGTTTTGATTGAAGTCTAACACTAGGAGCAAAAACTAGAACTTTCCTAAGTATTTTTGCTTGAATCTGAGAATAACCAAATAGGAAAGGATCAGTAGACCATTTTTTGTTAAACCAGTAAAAAGCCAAAAATAAAAAGAACCAAAAGAAGAGCTTATCACTTGAACCCAATTTGAGCCTTAAATCAGTCTTTGTTCTTACCCAACATATATCATATCCTTGGTTCTCCGAAGATAAGATATCACAACTCAGGCCAAAAGCCTAAGTTGGGGGTGATTGCAATCCGAACAGAAAGAAAAACGACAAAAAGATGGTCCAACTAGTGAGCTAACTGCTTATCAAAATAATAATAAAAAAATAAAAAATAAAAAGAAGAAAAAGAAAAATAAAAAGAAAATAAGAGTTATTGGTTGGGCTGAAATGAGGGAATCACTCAGAAAAGAGTATGTGAAAACAAAACTTTTGAAAACAAAGGGATTAGTCACTCACAAAACCAAATATCATTCCCTAGCCCCGAGCCTATGTTACAAGCCAATAAAATCCTATAGTGATCCTATTCTGGGTGTTTGAAAGATATAGCGTAGAAAGCGAGGGCAAGCCTATGGTAGTTTGTTGTTAGTGTTAGAAGTTCTTTGAGAGCGTGAGCGTAGTACTCAGTCCCAACTATTAGGAGCGAGGGACTTCTTTGGTGTGAGGACACAATAGTTGCATTTGAAAGAAGATTGTGTGAGCTGATAATTCGCAGACATAAGCATGATTGACTGTGTGTAATGAGATGTCATATATTGATCCTTATATGTTAGATTCAGAGGTTTGGGATACAAATTGTACTTGAAATAGTTGTTGTATAGTGTCAAAAGTCGTAGATAATTTGAGGGTTGTTTGTACTGATTTCTCATCACTTGAGGACAAGTAATGGTTCTAAGTTGAGAATGTTGATGTGCCGTAAAATCTTGGCACATTTAATGCTTGAAAACTAAGAATTGATACTAGACTCGAGTGCATTTATATAGATATAATGTGTTTGGTTGCGTTGCATAGGTGAAACAGACGAAAAGTGGAAAAGAGAAAAATGAAGAAAAAGTTCTGGAAAACATCGAAGTGAAGACCACGGAACACTTCACGGGCCATGGTCCTCACTACAGACCGTCATGCTTGCCGTGAAGAGGAACCAGTGAAGGCATTGAAAAGTTGGAAGAAAGTTGGAACCCAAGTGAAGACCACAGACCACTTCACGGGTTGTGGTCCTCACTACGGACCATCATGCTTGCCGTGAAAAGGAACTAGTGAAGGCATTGAAATGTTGGAAGAAAGTTGGAACCCAAGTGAAGACCACAGACCACTTCACGGGTCGTGGTCCTCACTATGGACCGTCATGCTTGTCGTGAAGAGGAACCAGTGAAGGCATTGAAAAGTTAGAAGAAAGTTGGAACCCAAGTGAAGACCACGGACCACTTCACGGGCCGTGGTCCTCACTACGAACAGTCATGCTAGTCGTGGTGCATGTTTCCAGTGACCAAGGTTGAAAGGAAATTTTTGAGAGTTCAAAGGGAAGTTCACGGAAGGCTTCACGGTCCGTGAAGCCTTCGACGGGCCGTAAAAGCGGTTGTGGAGCCTCCCGACATTTCAGTCCTAGTTCGACTAGGACTCATTTTAAACATTCTATTTTGAATTACTTTAGGTCGTTTTTGATTGATTATTGATTATCTTGCGTTGGACGACGAAGAACACAGTGTTACTCTTAGCTTTCGATTTTTGAACTTTCGATTATTATTATCCGTTCGAAATTCGGATTCAGTCTATCAGATTATCAAAGTGCTTGTTGATTTGCCAATCAATTTCGTAAGTCTTTTTGAATATGTTTTCTCCCCTAATTGCTGATTGTTTATGTGAAAGCATGAGTAGCTAACCTCTACAACTGGGGTTGTGGGATCTATGACGATATTCTAGTTTAAATCCCGTAAAATGAGTAAAAGGCAGTTTGTGTTTGCAACCTGTAGTTTTTAGCTTTCAACATCATTTTGGTCTAGTAAGTGCACGCATTAGATGAGCCTATATCTGGTATTTGTTCGAGATAAAAATACCAGTTAGGAAAAAGCTTAAGCAAATTAAGGAATTGGAGTTAAAGTTTGAGTTCGAGAGAAGAGGTATTCAACACCATATCATTTTAGGCGAGGTTCAATGTTGATAACATTGTAAGTTTGAGAAAACAACAGTGATATTTCTCTGATTAAGCTGAGAAGCGTTAGATAAATTTAACTCGCAAAGATTTTGTAAACATTGATTTGCCTGACACTCGAATTATGGGAGAGCATTAGAACTAATGTCATGGCGAACACAATCCTGGTTTCTCTTAATTAACTGAATCAACCTTACAACGAGATAGTATGTTAACCGTAAATCTGGATTTTGACTGCAAGTGTTGGTAATAAGAACAGTTCAACCAAACCCAATTTACTTTCTGTTGTTATTTGTTTAGGAGATAATAACGACATTCGAATAAACACGACAATGGAACCTTATATGTAAAGAAATTCTCTGTGGGATCGACGTCAACTCTAGTTGAGTTCTATAAATTGACAATGACCGTTTACACTTCTTATTTGAAGTGTAAGTTTAGACGTATCAAGCACTCCCTAGGCATCAACGGAGTGCAAGACTCCGAAAAGCCTCATACAAGTCTCGTAGCATTCATAACATTCGATAAAATGATAATGGTATGAAATTAAAACTTATTTAAAATTCATACAATCTAAAAACTTCATTTAAAACAGCGAAAGTCTATTGTCTCACATGCCGATCTAAAAACATTTCTTGAAACAAAAGTAGGGTCACAACCCTTTACAATCAAAAGTCTAAAAATGTATATTACATAAAGAAAGAAACATCAAAGTACTTGTCCTCGATCTATGAGGACATACCAAAGTCTTGGAAGAACTCAGTCCAAGCTTCAACTAGAGAGAACTCAACTCACTTTCCGGAACCTACATTGTGTAGAAAATAGAAGAAATATGGGTTAGCAAACAAAAATGTACTAAGTATGATGACCATGCAAATATCATGCTTAAACTGACATGTGGTTGAAAACCATGCATATGCCAATTTTCTTTAGAAATCTTCATGAACATAAGTAAAAGAGGCATAAGATACAACCACATCATCATACAAGTCATTTCATCACAACAGACATATTCAACATATAAACCATTTCATCACATTAAGCTTTCACCTTAAGCAACCTCAAGATATACTTTGTGCAATGTAAGGATAGCGTCCCATACCACCATCCCTACTTAAGTACCACATTGAGGCCACTAAAAGTGAACTTACCATTCATCCTTTTAACCTTTGTACCATACTCATATATAAGAGACATAAATATTTCATAAGTCATACCAAGGAGGTAACTCATAATACAATCCAAGTATAGCATGTATCATTACCTTAAACATATAAATCAATATTCTTCATTATCTTCATTTAGAGGACTTTCATTCATTAGTCATTAAGACATAGAGAACTCACTATAGCCCTCTTGAAGCCTACTCGTGCCATGTATGAATATCATCCCATACTACTACCCACACTTTGTAGTAGTTCTCAAAAAACTATAATGTACATCTCACATAATGGGAATAGGATTTTAACCGACATAGACCATGAGAGCTAAGTCATGGAATCCGGTGTCATATGACCCCTACATCGAAGAAAGGTGTTCTACTTGCCTATGGTAGAACTAGATAATATCTTAGCTTTGGTAGAAACCACTGGCTAATTTATATTTTATGTGGGCACATAGTTATGGGATAGGAAAATGTTCATTGGAACTCTAGCCTAACATTGGGAGAGTTTCCACCTTACCATATCCACTCGGTGCTTAGCCTTCATTCCCATGGAGTAGTTCATTCACATTACATCATTGTACTTGGGAGGGCTACCAACACTAGGTCTACCGACCCAAAGTACATTACACAAGAAAGGGCCACCACCATTAGGTCTACCGATTCAAGGTACATTAAGGATAACTCTTTGACTTTCCAAGAAGGGTGCCATCTACATTGGGTCTACCGATTCAAGGTCATCATTTTACACATGAAAGGGTTACCAACTTTGGATTTATCGATTCAAGGTTTATCAATTACATTCATTTATAGACTCCTCATGAAAGGGTGCCATAAGCCTATCGATTCAAGGTTCATCATCAAAATTCATGGAATGGTGCCATAAGCCTACCGATCTCAAGGTTCATTAGCATCATTTATGGAAAGGTGCCATATGTCTACCAATCCAAGACACATCATTTGAATAGTTCAAAGACTCATCATGCAAGGGAAACCTACTCTAGGTCTACCGATTCAAGACAAAGCCTAGAATACTTCATTAGTCATTTATGAAAGGAATTCCATTGGCCTATCAATTCATATTCATTAAGTCAATACACATTCATTACACAAGAGAGGATGCCTAAGCCTACCAATTCAAGATTCAACAATCAACAATACTTTCATTCATTCAAGAAAATGATGCATAAGCCTACCAATTCAAGATACCACATTACTTTGAAGAAAATCCTTCACATTCTATCATTTTCATTCATGAGTGTTAATTAGGAATAGCCTTTCAATAATAACACTATAGTATTCTAAGCATGATCATAATATAGCATTGAAATCACACACATATACGTCACATCATGATCCTTCATAGATCCTTCATATATAGGAGTACAAGTAAAATATCCATCAATTCAATACCACAATATACACAATAATTAAACACCTCCACCTTTCAAGTGGATCAATAGCTCAAGAATAATTCTACTTTAACATATAATTGATCATAACTTGCCCTTCAAGGCCATAATTCACAATCACCAACACACCAATAATTTACTACAATTTAGGCATGGGTAATAATGTACTTCACAAACTAAAGAAATTCAACCATATCCAATTCATATACATTCATCATCAACAAACCCACTTCATAAAGGCACAATTTAGGAATTAAAGAAACTCATGGATTCTTAGAGTATTTTCACCATAAATAATCAATTAAACACTAATTCAATCATAATTTGTCATTTATAAACCATTAAAATCGTTTGAATAAGGAACCCATGATTTAGAGTAAAACCTAGGGTTTTGGAGAAACTTGAAAACTTTGAAAACTAACTTTGAATGGACTCTAGGGGTGAAATCTACCCCTAGATGAAGGGTCACCATACCTTGATTGAGAATCCCTAATAAATTTGAGGAAGAACACTTTGAATCCACAAACCTTAGCTCCCACTTATTCTTCTTCTTTGAGAACTTCTAGAGAGAGAAATATTGAGAGGGAAGAGTTGTTTTGATTTGATTTGGGTATTTGGAATAAAGGAGTTAATAATTAGTTTAATGGTTTTAATACTCTTAAAATATTTTAATTAACTTAAAATAACCGTCCAAACTCTTAAAAAGTTGAAATAGGAATTTACCATTAAACCCTTGCCTTAGCCGTGTCTAGACAACACTCACGCCCTATACCTACGAACCGTGAGTCCACTAACGGACCATCCTGTTGGCCTGTGGTCTTGGGCTGGGGCATGATTTTGGGCTTCTTGACCTACGGAGGCCATCCACGGGGCATGGATGGACCTACGGGTCGTGAACCCCATCCATAGGTAACCACCCTCAATTTTACAGCTTTTGGTAATCTTGTTGTCTTGAGGGTTAGATTTAGGGTCCTCCTCAAGGACCCCTAGGGTGGTCCTTGGGGAGTCTTACCTTGACATTTAACCCCTAAACGCCTCAACCATAGATCAGGACATCAAACAACAACATAAAACCTCAACTCAAACTCAAAACTAAACTCGTTAGGCTTTAGTTTCACCTATTCGTTTTACGGGTCCCTACATCTATCTTAGCCCATAATCCAGTCACATCCCAAGAACCCATCTCCTTATTTATATTTTCATGCTATTTTCTGTTGTAGTTGTTAATTGCGATCAAACCCCCCTGTTATTTGACACTTGTGTCACCCCAAACTTGAACCATGCTTATATTCGTAAATGTTTTTAGCTAAGATGTATTTGAGCATATTCTTACTTGCCTATTGATTCTCAATTACGAACCACTCCCCTGGGACTCGACCCCAACACACTTAGTTGGGTTATATTATTACTCACGATCGTTGGCACTTAGTATTGGATGAAGTGTCCTGATACGTGAAATACACATGACTATGCATGAAATGTTTATCACTATGATAATCTTATTGTATTGATTGAAAGACTATTCTCATGAACAAACTATGAACATGATGTGAGAGTTTTACTCACATAATGATGATTTTAAGGTTTAAAGGCTATTCTCACCTCCTGAATCTAGGAGCTATATCATGATATCATGTTGGATTGATTGTTAGTGCATTCTTCCATAAACATGAACCTAAGTCAAGACTTAATATGAACTTAAAGGGAATTATGCTTAGCACCGAGTGGATATAAAATGAGATGAAAGCTTTCACGTCAGTTAGTCCGGCTTTCCAAATGGGTTCCTTTTATGCCAGTTAAGCCGGGTTCCCAAACAGTTATCTCATGAGATGGAAACCTTTTACGTCAGTCAGTCTGGGTTTCTAGAAACAATCTCCCTCTCCTGTAACATTGTGCCCACATAGGTCTTTAGCTAGTGGATCCACCTAGGCTAATACACATGAGTTCTACCTTAGGCAAGTAGGACACCTCTTTTCGGTGTGGGGGTCATGACAGCGGATTCCATGTAGCTCACATGGTCTATGTCGGTAAAGGCTATTTTCCTACATGATAAGAATATGAATTATGACATGAACATGAACATGAACTATGACTTATGGCTGCTCAAGAAGCTCTACTTAGTGTGAGTGGGGGTATGAGACTTCATTTATGCATTGCACAAGTAGGCTTTGAGAGGGGTTATGGTTTGGTTCTCTTATGCTATTAAGATATATGAATTACGCATGCTTAATGTGGATTGTTTCTATGAGTGGCTTTCCGTGATATGTGTTAATGAACATGAATATTCCCTTTTCTATGAGTATTGGCTATGATAAGGTCAAAGCATGATATGTATGATTATGGTGACCTAAAAGTGGTACTTAGTATTAGATAGGATTATGGGATCTTATCTATGCATTGCACAAGTATAGCTTAGGGTTACTTATGAGATGGTTTGACTTATGTTGTTACACTAATGTGCATGATGACTCTTAAACTTGATAAAGTGCATGAGTTCAACTAAAATGTCCCCTTTTGCATATTTTCAAGGATTTTAATCATGGCTATCATACTTAGTGCATTTTTGTACTAACCTATATTTTCTACATTTTCCTATAAGTGTAGGGCCCGGTTGTTGAGGTGTGCATTTTCTCTTGTTCAAAGCTTGGATTGATTTCTCTCCACCTTTTTGGTGAGTCCTGATGGTTCGAGGATGGAAGTTGTTCATTTCTAGTTTCTTTCGTACATTCTAGTTTGAGACTATGTTGTAAAAGGTTGTGACCCTATTTGATACTCGATTGTATTAGATGGCTTATTGAGATAATGTCTAGACTTCCATTGTTTTTTTATGAAAGACTTCGATTGTAAAAGTTTTAATTTTGCATCATTTATATTTATCTTATGTCGTGATATGCTAAGGGCTTATATGAAACACAAGACTACTAGACGTGGCTTATGAGACATCATCGTAGAATCATTCTAAATCGTGTGCTCTGATTACCAAGTTTGTCACGACCCAGGGGTACCCCCCAGATATAACACGACGTACTCAACCCCGAGATGTAACACGACGTACTAAAAAGGTATAGTAATATATATATATATATATGATGTTATACATTGTTTATTTATTTTTTCATTTTTAAAGGTTAGACTACTTACGAAAAATTACGCATACGTACGCCATTGGGTGTAATCACTAGGGAAGTAATTACCAACCTAGTAATTACACAACCTAGTAAATTACACTAAGTTGTTTGTTTGCAACTGTGTAATTTTAAATGTACTATTTGGTTGCACAAATTCAATCATAAGATTATATTAAATTTTAAAAATCAAAGTTAATTATTTAAAATTTATATTAGACAAATAAGGAACTTTATAAGTAATATTAAATTAAATATTTGATATATATATATATATATATATGTCTTTTGAAAATATATTATTTAATAAACATATGTTCTTAACTAACATTATATTATGAAAAATAATTGATTTATATTATTCAAATTAGAATATTTCAATTGAGTTAATCATAAAAACTAAAAGTACAAGATTTCTATGAACATCATGAAATGCATGTTTGACAAAAGATTAATATTATAAATAAAATTTTATAAATTATTAAAATATTTGACAAAAAAAATAATCTATGAAGTCTAACTAAAAAAATACTAAATGACTTGCAATGTGAAATCTCAAGTAAATTCAACTAAAACAAATGAAACTGAAAATTAACATAAGTTATAAATTCAAAACAAAAATTCCAATATAACATACATAAATATGATTTAAATGTAAAGAAATATATAAGTCTATAACCTTACTAAACAATGAATTATACTTTAATTTAAAAACTAGAATACTATATGTTAATCAAAAAAATAAACATTACATAAAAAATAGATAATACAAAAAAATTGATGGAATCACATGAAGTAAGGGTTGAGGATGAGAAGGACATGAAATATAAAAAAAAATAAAAATTGAATAATAAGAAGAAAAAAAAACTTAAAACAATAGAAATAAAAGTTTCCTTATTAAGTTTCATAGTTTAAAAGCTTTCTAGTTCAAAAGTTTTCTAGTTTAAAAGTCTCCTAGTTATTATTTCCATAAAAGAAATATTTTGAATCTCATTCTATTTGGAATAGTTTCTCCCTATATAAAGGGGTGGATTTTGTTATTTTTTAAAAGACACGATTAATATTATTATTTGAGAGATTTCTCTACACCGTACCTTTGCGTGTGGTGACTGCGAATTTATCTTACAACCTTATTAGAACGATTCTTTAAGAAGTAAGCTTTATTCTTAACTAGATATATCTTTGGTTTCTATATATTAAAGTAAATAAAGAAGGTCATAATTAGTCTTAAGCTAATTGTTGTCTTTAATTTTATGGAAATAGGGGTTAGATCAATTTTGATCTATACATGTTCTTGAATTGATCCTATTAGTATCATAATTAGTTTTAATCTGCTAATTAGAATACTATCATCAATTAGGGTTCTTAGCACTTTATCTTGAAATTTGAGGATTTTATTCTCAAATTTCAACATCTTTCAATTCCTATCTTTAATCTTTGTATTTTTGCTTCCACATTATTTTCTTGTTTATTCAATCAACCCGATTCTTATCATTAACATATTCGAATTTTCTAGATTTTCACTTTATATACCGTCTTTGTATGGTAATTAGGTAATGTTCTGTGTGAATTTTTAATCGAAGGACGTCGTATTAATGTTGTACGATATTAACATGACAACATTTTTTAAATTATTAAACCATTCTTATTTAATTAACACAAGAATTAAAAATTAGTGAGTATATAATATTATGGGCAAATTACAGAAATCAAATACTTTTAAGGAAAAATTACAATCTATCCCTTAAAAGTTTATAATTACAGAAATCCCTCAAAACGGATACAATAATATAAGTGATGATACATTAATCTGATGCGTGAGATACATTAATCGTTAAGTAAGATACATTATATTTTATACATGATACACTAATCTGATGTACATTTTATACATGATACACTATCTGATGCGCGAGCTACACTAATCTGATGCGCGAAATACACTAATCTGATGTACATTTTATACATGATACACTATCTGATGCGCGAGATACACTAAGCTGATGCGCGAGATACACTTATCTGATGCGAAAATGAGGGATTTTGGAGATTTGTAAAACTTATAGGGGATAATGTTAATAATAAGTAAACTTAAAGGTGGAATTTCTATAATTTTTCCTAATATTATTATTTATATATTCAATCAAAGAGTTTGGAACTAAACTTGTGTGGTTAAAAAAAATCTATTTAAGGTATTTAAAATTATTTAGTTAACATCATTTAAAAAAATAAATTAGTGAATAAATATTAAACATGTGGACAACACAAACGTT